>PVKA01039035.1:0-19778 GCA_004027165.1 Ctenomys sociabilis
AATTCAGGTATAAAAAATAAGATAAGTAAGCAGCTACACTCTTAATTCACTGATAAGAGATATCTGCTAAAATAATATCTGTAAATATAATATCATGTATGCACCTTGTACAATACCAAAACGTTATGAAAACAGTTTGCAATGTATTAATTTATCAAATCTGTATGGTTAAGGTGTCTTGAAACTGTCTGATTGACATTTGCATTTCAATAAAATAAATAAATAAATAAATAAATTAAATTAAATGCAATAAAAAAAAGTTGAGGATAAAGGTATTGTTGTAGTTCTCACCATCTATATTTCTCTTTTCTCCAATATCCTTATGCATTAAATTTCTTCATTCTCACTTTCAGAAACAAACAACATGCATGCAACAGTATTCATGGAGCAAATAAAAGGAAGAGAAGATAGCAGAAAATTAGGTCAATAACCCATCTATTCTGCAGACAAACCATATTTTGAACTCCAGATCACATGATTCAGACCCCATCACACTTGTAAACAGCTTAATTCTTTCATTATACAACATACATATACAGAATATTATATAGAATACCTATATTAGAATTCATTCATTCTAATTACTATTGATGCATACATGTTCTGTGTACATTGTCCAATACAGACTGGGAAAAGATGACACCAGCAGAAATGACTGAGACTCCGAAGCCCTAAAGAAAATGTGAAGCCTCCCCCGAACCCCCCAAAGAACCTGAGCCAGTCTGAGTCTGCTGCAAAGCTCACAGTACCCAATCCTACTCTTAGTGGATCTCGGCTAACACAATGTTCAACCAAGATAATATTAAACACAGGTAGAAATATAAATAAAGCAGGGTCCTGGGAAAGTATGAAAACAAACTTCAGTGATGAACTAAAAATCCTTCAGAACCAAGCAGATGCATCAAGCCTTCTGTGAGTTGATCGTAGGGTGCCCACAGCAGCAAAAGGCACTGGAACCAACTGGGGTTGAGTGGGGAGACAGGATGGGAGAAATCATTCACAGTGGTTTCTAAAATAGTACTTCCCAACAGTATAATATGTTCCAGGCTCTGTACCTGTCAATTCAGGAATCAAATTCTGGAACTTAGGGGAATCACGTGCACAGATACTATATTTGTTTTGGATCTATTAACTTGGTCACCCTATTATAATGGAAATCTATCATGGCCCAAGACCAGGTTTTGTTTGCCTTTAACTCTAGCAGGCCCTGCTGGATGCTAATTCCTACAAGCAGATGCCTAGAGGATGGTTGGTATATTAGTCAGCTTCTTGTTGCTGGAACAAAATACCTGACATACACAACTTAAAGAAGGAAAGATTTACTTGAGCTTGTGATTTCAGAGGTTTTCCTTCATAGAAGGCCAGCTCTGGGGCAGAAACATTATGGTAGAAAGGTGGAGGAAAGATTCCCCCCTCAAGGTGGACAGGAAGCATAGAGCCAGGGAAGAGCAAGAGAGGAAGGGACTAGAGACCCCATCCCCCTCCCATAAGCAGCCCAGACACACCCAGAATGCCTACTCGATGTCTCTCCAATCAATCAAGTTGACAATCAAGACGAACCATCACAGCTGGTGACTGATAGATCATATTCTTTGACATTAAAAAAGTCTTTAAACATAGGAATGGCTTCCAATGAACTTTGACATTGTTTTAGTCAAATGGTCCCAGTCACTTATTTGTTTAATCTTTAATTCACATTCCTTCACTGCATCATAGAATCTTACCAAATGCAATTCTAAAGTCTGGTGCTCATCCACAGGAGACAGAATGATCCTTGAGCACCATGCTCTCCAATGGTTACCTAGGTTGTAGGAGGCTTTGGAAGAGAAATGGGGTACCCTGGATAACACAGGCCAGTACTATAGGATGCAACTATCACCTCTGGAACTAGGGGAAGTACGAAAGGGTGTGAGGACATCAGAATAACAGCACTGGAGCCACTTGGCACTGAGGCTCAGGGCTCTGGTCTTTCAACAGAATATCGGGCTGTTTCCAGGAGAACCGAATGATCCATTTTGCAATTCACCTTGTTGGAGACATAGCTGGGAAATTTTATATACGTTATATGTACGCCTCTTACGTGTATGTAAAAGGCAAACAGGCATCTCAAAGCAAACAGACATCAAGCGAGGAAGGTACATTTTTTCCTTTTGCAAATAAATGTGAGCTGAGGCACTCTGAATGCATCAAAGCTAATGAAATGCGTTTCCTATGCCAGATCTGGAACAATAAAAGGATGCCTTTTTCTCTCCTGTATAAATATGTCAGCCCATCTTTAGTAGAGTCTGAAAGCCTTTGCTAGTGCATATTTCCAGGATACCAAGTACTAAATTCTTTGGACTTGAATTCTAGAGTTGTTATATTTTGCTTCCTGGAAGGAAAGAAGATGGATATTAGAAAGCAAAATTTTGAAACTTATCCAGGGTTTATTCTGTCCCACCATCGGAATATTAAAATTATCCATTTTGATTTGAAATTTAATTTTCTGAAAGTATTTCCTGCCTCCTCAGATGTGGACATCGATGTTACTGCATTATTTCTCCCTCTTCCTCCACAAAATTCCTGAAAACATTTCTTTGGCAGGGTTATGCACTTGACATTCAAGACCACTCTCGGCATTTTATTTATTTTCCACAAGCCCTTCATCACCTGTGGGCCCGTACTGTTCTTTTCTTTTCTCCAGCAGTGGGCAAAAAAGACCAAAGTGGCTTATTTCAGACACGCTGCCATGCCTTCCTCCTCTGGCCAGAAAAGGTCGAGACTCGGCCGGGGCCCCCACCCCCACCCCCACCCCCACCCCCACCCCACCTGGGTACTACAAGCTTATGGAAAACTCTCAGTGCTCCTCAATAGCTCGAGTAAAACTGTGTGAGACAATACAAGTAATGCCTTATCAGGAATTCTCTGTGGTGTTACTCTCAAACAGAATGTGTCTGGGGCTCAGAGAGGAAGGTTGAATGTATGCATTGGAGTTACAAAAGGAAGGTTTTTACACGGATCCCAGACCGCCAGCATACCGTGCTTGGAAGAGTCCTCTGCCTCAGCCTGCATAGCTGCGGCACCTTCCAGCTCCCACCGAGATACCCACCCTCAGGTGTTTGGGGTTTGGGTTGTGTTTTTTTGTGTGTGTGTGAGGGTTGGGGGAGAGTTTACAGGGTGTTCAGGGTCTTACTACTAGATTGGACTGTTGGTGATTCTCCAGTTAACAGCCTCCCAAGAGCTGGAATTACAGGCGCGCTCCACTACACCCACTCTCCAGTCTCAGGGCCTCCGAGAGCGGGGCGGGGCTGGGTCCGAGGATTGAATCCCTGGCCCCCATGTCTGCTTACAGGCACTTTAATCTGCACTTTAATCTGCTGAGCTATTTGGCTGCCCTCTCATGTGTTAACTCATAACATTGTTATGAGGTCCACAGTTTGTCAAGAGGAAGAGCAAAGACTTTTCTAGTTCAGTTTTCCCTTAGAAGTTAATTAGCTTACCGGAACCGGGGATTGAACTCAGACCCTTGCGATTCACAGGGAAGTGCTTATTCTACTAAGCCACCTCCCCGGCCCCTAGCTCAGGAGACTAAGCGCTTGCTTATGTAAGCGCAGGGACTAGTGTTCTATCCTTGGTTGCCCAAGGCGCGCCGGCCCCGCCTTCAGGTGCGCTGAGCCGGTGATGCAATCCGGGCGTGGTGGCGCGCGCCTGTAATCCCAGCACATGGGAGGCAAAAAGCAGGAAGATCACTATGAATATGGGCTGCATGCATAGTGAGACCCTGCACCAAAAATAGAAAAAAAGAAGTTAATTAGCTTGCCCATCATCTCTTGCCCCGGATCCTAAGGGAACAGAATTTAGGAACAAGAGACAGGGTTTGAAAAGGACAGAAAGAGGAGCACGGCACTCCCTATGACAGAGACACAAATGAGAGCTCCACTCCACTTCCACCCCCAGTGAAATTCAGCCCAAGGTGTTTTATTTGGCCAGTACAAACTGAAAACAATTTTTTTAAAAACACTTAAAAATGTTTAAATTCGCTGGATCTCCATATTTTAATATTTTGAGATTTTAAATAAACTGGGTTTCCTTGAAATCAAGGTTTCTTGAAACCTTGAGCTATTTTTTGATGGGCATTGCTAGCATCACCTCAGATTCTTGCAACACCCTTCTTTACTCATTTGGCTGGCCTGTCCACCACCACCGCATGTGGATACGTGTGCTTCTGACTTCAAGGAGGGGATCAGGCCCCAATAAGATGCCTCTAGGTGAGGAGGGGCTGGGATGACACCACAGTGCTAGCTCAGTGTCTGGAGGCACAGGGGCACAGTGGGAGGAAGAGTAGAGAAAGAGAATACGAGATAATGTGAGGGAGAGGAACAGCTGGACTGCACTAAGAGGGGCGTACACCCCTACCTTGCCCCCACCCTGTACTGATATGTGTCAGATGAGTTTTGCAGTGACCTATCTCCGGTCCCCAGCTTTTTCCTTCTACCTTCTTCCAGCACCTAGAGCAATGCCAACCGCACAAAAAGAACTCAAGAAAGGTGAGCCACTTACAATCAAATGCATTCAGTATGAAATGCTTCCACCAGACTCCTTCAGCTATTTTTCCAACCTGTCATTCTCTCCACTGAGCACTTCTATATCCTTCCTCCGTTCTAAACTCACACAGAATCTCTGTAGTCATTCCCCACCGCGGGAATTATTTAATCCCAGAACCCCCCCCCAAATGGCTGCTCCAGCCAAATGTCAGTGTAATATGGGGCACAATTTCCTTCTGTCTCTCATCATGATCCGGGAAGCCGGGTCAAAATTACTATTCAAGCCACAGCTCAGGATATGGCTTTAATACTTTTTTCCCTTTGCTTTTCTTACTCAGTCTGTTTACTCAGAATTTTATCTTTGCCTTTAAGATGCACAGGAAAGACTTAGGAAGTCTTTAAACCACAAACTCTTTGAAAAGGACCATTCATTTTTATTTTGTATCCCTAGCCTCCAGCAGTCTATGCTACAGAGCAGGATTCTGAGTAAAAACCAATGTGGATAAAAAGAAAAATAGTGGTTTCACATAAGAAACGGAGAGAAAAGAGCACTAGACTAAGGACAGGTCAAGATAAAAAAAGTTATCTACAGCTACCAACCCCAAATCACTCCTGTTTGTTTGCCCACATGTGTCGCTAGCCTGATCTCTTTTCTCATCTACGAAGAGTAATTTACAATATACACCTTATTATTGATGGGTACAACCCTTAGGCAAAGTGGCTCTTGGCAACAAAGCATAAAAACATTGAAGAACTCAGTGATCTCAGTCTTAGGAGTTCATTTTAAGGAACTCAGCAAAAACAGAACTGGTATGTGCTTGAAGTTGGTGCAGAATTCTGTTCAATAATAAAATACCTAACCCTACTTGACTATCCACGATAATGAAATAATTACTCAGTCATCATATTTAAATGTTATAGGCTATACTTCAACAATAAAAATTAATATTTATGTAGATTAAATATACGGAGATATCATACCATTGCTGCTAGACTATTCCTTTTAAACCTAATCTGTTCCTTATTGTTGCCCTACTCAAAACGATTCAATGGTTGAAAATTCAGGATAGGCTTTCTGGGTCATTTGATTTGAAAATATATACACATGTGTGATATATATATATATATATGCAGCTGCCAAACTGCTTTGCTATTTTACTGTTCCACTAGTGGATAAGAGCATCAGTCTCTTCCTACCCTTGCTAGCATTTGTCACAGTCCTTTTAATTTGAGCCGTGCTTAAATGAAATATGTGTATACTGTTGTCTCATCACCATTTTAATTCATGATTCTTGGTCACTAACTATGTTGGGCATCTTTTCATATGTTAAGTAGCTCTTTATATATTCCCAAGAGACAGAAAATCTCCTGTGCAAGATTTCACCTTTGTGTAAAAAATGTTTCATACATAAGTGATCATGGCAACATTATAACAATGCCAAACTGGAAATCCAAGTATCATTAATAGATGGACAGATACAGACATTGTGGTATCCCATACGAAAATAGAATTTTGTTCAGCAATCAGAAAAAAGGAACTGACACAAAACCTTGGGTCACCCTCCAGGACATTCTACGGAATGATGTCCAGTTATTAAGAAGGGCGTGTTTCATGCTTCCACCCATACAAAATGCTAGCATAGCGGGATTACTCTGCATAGTTGAGGTCTGAGGTAGCCTGGAGGAAGGCATTGAGCCAGATGTTGACTGGCAAGGAGACCAGGAGCTGCTGGGGGAGACGGGAGTGTTCTGAATCCTAATTTATTGCCAGGCATATATTGCCTGTCCAAACTCATTAAACAGCACTCTTATGTGTGCATTGTTTGTATACAAAAAAAACCTCAATAAAATTGATTTTAAAAGAAATAAATATTTCAAGTGTTCCTCACTACTTTTTCACTCATTTTATGCTTCTCATTCCAGCACAGAACTTGGCTCATTACTTAGTACAAGAGATGATCAATATATACGGTGAAAGTAAATTTTTTCATGTATTACAATAAAAGACACATTACCATTAATCCTCCTCAAAGCACTCCACTTTGAACACTTATCCCATCAGTGTTTCTGTTTTCTAATGTAGTTTTAGAAGTCTGTTGTGAGTGTGTTTATGAAGTATGATCAATAACACTGTGAATGCTGCTCAGTGCCATCCAATGGAAATTCAGGCTCATAAAAACATGACCGTGAGACCCCACCCACCTTATCCGTTGGGACTCTGGCACCAGGCCACTTATAGCTCTTCCCTAAAGGTAAAATTACCCAGAAAGGTAAATATTTTTCATCAATTTGAGGCAGCCACAACAGCACAACTAAAAACACAGAAGGGAACTTGTAGAAAATGGCAAGAATGATGGAGATAAAAATATTTGATGTGAGGGGGAGTATTTTAAAAGGGATTTATGGCAATATCTTTTACTATAATTTATTTTTAAAACTTAATTATGTCCTGTATTTTTTTATCATACTATACAAATGTTGAAAGGACAGATGAATGCCCTTTGCACCTCAGAGGAATGTAACAAGGATCAAGCGAGATAAGGGGTGTGACTGCCTCCACTCTATGATTTGAGTGTTTGATTTGGCACAAGCATATGACGTGTCGCCAAGACTGTACCCTCAATGACCTCCACCTCCAACCCAGTTCCTAACTTGGAATCGTGTTGACAAACCTTCCAGCCCAGCAGGTGCAGCTCCTGAGTACCTCAAGGGGCAATCAAAGGGAGCTTGATCCAGCTGTCCAGCTGTGTTGACAGACAGTAGCCACAGGCTCGACGTGAGGTAGCACACCTCAGACCACAGCTCTTCCTTTCTGTGACACATTTCCCCAGCCCACAGAATCATTGCTAACTGACCCATCTAACCTAAATGCACCTTCCTTCTGAAGCACATCTGTCTTCTTGGATATGCACTCTTGTCCCCAAAGGTCAAATGTCACAATTAGTGCTAGGCAGACACAAAATAGGGCCGCCCCCACTGAGAGACTCTCTTGGCCATTTACTTGAAGAGATGGAGCTGCAGCGGCCACTCTCCATGATTGCTCCCCATTTTTTGCACCCTGGCTGAAGCGCTAACACAGATCACCTGGACTCCGCCAAACCCTCTTCCCATCACCACGAACCACTTCACCTGCATGCCTCCCTGGTCCTTGTTCTGCCCTGCCACTGCTACCTCCACTGCATGTGCTCCCTGGAATGAAGAGGCACCCTGCCTAAAGCCATTTTCTTGAATAAAAGGAACAAAGACTTTCCCTACCTTATACACTTTTGTGTTCACCAGAATTAATTAGGAAGCCGTATGGCCTCTCATCCTGCTATAGCTCATTGATATCTTTTTCATCATCTGTCATGAAGGTCACTCTGGCAAGTCATCCACAGCAAAGAATTTTCAATGATTCAGTCCTCAAAGGTTAGTAGATGAACTTGTGGAGATGTGCATGGGAAGAGGCTGGTGAAAGAAGAGAACAGAGCAAAAGCTAAGGTTGGGCTTCAAATCATTCTACCAAATTCTAAGAAAAGGTTCCTTTCATTCATTTATTCATTTTTATAATCTGGCTAGACCTATGGGCTGCTGGGAAATAGCCAACCCTATAACTTGGGCTCAGAATACTGGCCTATCAGGGACTCCAAAGTCTCTCAACACCAGCTCCAGCTTAACCTGGAGCACAATGCACTGTGAGCATTCAGATCCATGAGAGTTCAAATGTGGTTCCTTTGGGAATGAGCCAAGAGATGGAATGGCCATGATCAACAATCTGTTCTCTGAGAAGTCTGGTCCATGTGAATAAACAACCTCACACACTGTGAGTGGGGAAAGAAGGTTTGGAAGATTTTCCTAAAATACCCAGTGAACCATGAACCTAAACTCTACACCTGCAGCAAACTGGGAATTGCTATTTTAACAAAGCACAGCTTAGAAAACAATTTGCACAGGTACTGTGTCTTGGGCCAGGCCCAAAGAGATTCCTGGCAGCATGTTACGGATGGCTAATATTCAAGTTAAGAATCACAAACTGTTTACCAAACATTCTCTGAGGGGATAGGGTAGACTTCACACCTGCCTGCCATGGCTCACTTTAATACACTGTACCCTGTAGGATCTGTGGGCATGCTCTTCCAAGCATCCGGTAGAGCTTTTAAGGTGCCCATCAGTGTGATTGGCTGATCTTGCTCTACTTAGTCTACTGTGTCACTCTCGTATGGGAAGGCAACAGAAGGGTGTGCAGGGCAAGACAGGAAATGCACCCGTGAATGCACAGCGTCTTCGGAGCTCCTCCCTCAGTGCAGGCCTGTCAGGGAATACCAAGATGCCTAAGCCACAGATGAACGCAAGCAGACATCAGAACAAATAATTACAATAATGCAGGCAAGTGCTGAAGAAGGTTTGTACTGAGTACTGTGAGCACACAGAAATAATAATGTCTAAAGCGGTCAGGGACAGTTTCATAGAGGTAATTTTTGCATTGTAGCTGAACAGGTAAGTTGGCATGCTCAGTATGAAAGGGCAGGGAAGGCATTGCAGACCAAGGGAACAGCAGGGGCAAACACCTGAAGGTGCAAGAGTCCCTGACACGTGTGCTATGTCTGGAGCACAGGTTAAGTGGGAAAACGCTGGGTAAACATGTGACAGATGCATGGGCTGAGGTCAGATATGAAGACATGGGTGTCACATTAGAGTCTGGATGATTAGGGCAACCGCTGAGGATCTTTAACAAGGCTGTGATTTATGAGACTTTAGAAAAGATACTGTGTCAGGCAGCACACAAAGTGGAGTGCTAAGGTCAGAGGCTGGTACTACAGCCCAAGTAAGATCACAAGAACCTGAAATAAGCAAGGATGGTGAAAATGAAGACAGGGATCAGACTTGTAGTCTTCATAAAATCACCACTTTTGTTGGATGAGCCAGGAGGAGAATGAAGGATGATTTTAAGATTTCCTACTTGGCTAACTAAGTCCCTAACAATGGTAACAGAGCAGAGAAACTGAATACAAGAACCTGGAACATAGGCCTGGGAAACTATACCAAACTCATCTAAAATATTTATAGTTAAGCAAGGCATGGTGGCTCACACCTGTAATCTCAGCACCCAGGAGGCTGAGGCAGAAAGACGCCTCCAAGCTTGAGGCCAGCTTGGGATAGATAGAGAATTCAAGGCTAGCCTAAACTATGTAGTTAGGCTCTGCTTCAAAGAAAATGAAATATAATAAAATGCTCACAGTACAGTAATAGCATATTGAGATAATTTTAAAAGCTAAGTGAAGGTGGTCATTTTTATTAGGCACAATTTTAAAATGAGCTACTACAAAAGTAACATGTTTTTGTCATTGTGAGGACCATTAGGTATGTGCTCTTTATGCAGGTGAATGCCAGGGTTAAAGCAAGGCCTTGCCCTGCCCTTTGCAGTTCTCCCAGGGAAAACCGACAGTGGATATCACAAGTGGAACAGCAAGAACTTTGTCCCCTTTCTGTTTCCGTACTGTTGAGTGCTGGTGCCAGCAGGGTAGTGGAGAGTGCTGCGGCAACTAACATGCAGGTCCAGGGATCACCACTGTGTGTCCAGGAGGGACCAAGTGCCTGTGCGTGCGGTCTTCACAAGGGCAAATTTGAAGAGATGGTACAGAAAGACTCTGTCCGGCCTGAAACAGTGGCAAAATCCCAGTTATTTGGTGTCTCCCTCTAATCTGAGTAGATCCAAGAAGCAGTGAGTCTCAATTGTAGGGCTAATGACACTCTACATAATTAGCCACCCTTGTTGACCACATTCCCAGGCACAGGCAATCTTGGGTGTGGGTATAAAGAAGTCCCTATCTGTCATCTACAAGGTATCAGTCTGACAATCTAAAATGTAAACGTCTAAATTTTGTGAGAGGAACACAAAGAATCTGAGCAAAAGATACAGGGATCAGGGACTAAGACACCCTGAGAACAAGGGACATCCCTCCAGATGGTGGCAGAAAAAGGACTTCCTGAAAGTAGTGCGAGGAGGAAGGGAGGGAATGGAAGGGTTTTCTCTTGACAGAGGGCAGAAAGGATGTTCTGGAGTCATTGGAGCATCCCAGAGCCACAATTGGATGAAAAGTAGGAGAGAAAAGCATCAGGTAACTTTCCAGCCAGCAAGCGGCTTCAGCCTGGTGGACAGGCACATTCTTTCTGGTGGCAGGTAAGATCGGCAGGCGGCCTGTGCATCACAAGTGAGTAGATGAGGCCTCTGCTTAGTGAACACGGAGCTAGCCAGGGGTTTGACCATTAGTTTGCCTTTAAAGAATGATTAATTTAGCAGTGTTGTCTGAGATAGAGATTAGATAAATAGATTAGACATATAGATGATAGATAGATAGATAGACAGATAACAGGAAACAACTAAAGATGAGGGAGGAAAATGACTTTCATTAAATCAACTGTAGAAATAAACCCATTTTTATATAACTTTATGTGAAAGGGCTATTGTTTTCACTTTAGAGCTGGCTAAAGAGAATCTGAGAGAATTTAAAAAGAATGCTCCTGCAGATGACAAAGCCAAGATGCACACCCAATTCCATTAATTTCTAAGCCCATATTTTATTACAATGAACAGGAGAATTATACTAAAGAGGTAGGTGAAAGACAACGATTCTCAGCCCTGGCTGAAAACGAGTTTTCAAAAATCATACTGGAGGGCTCTCCTCCAAGCCGGTTAACTCCGAACGTCCAGGAGCAGCACTGGCGTTTGTTCAAAGCTCACCAGGTGGTTCTGGTGTACAGCCAAGTTGGAGAAACACGGTTGGAAGCTCTGTTGCACAGGAAGGCTTGATAACAGCTGCTAACAAACAGGAAGGCTGCGGAGCAGCAGGAACAGTGGTGAGTTCAAGATCTCTAACTGGATAAAGTCAGAAAGGGGTACTTGCCAGGGAGATGGCTCAGTGGAGTAAATGCTTCCCTGGCAAGCACAAGGGCTTGAGTTCAATCCCTGGTTCCACCAAAAAAAAAAAAAAAAAAAAAAAAGGAGTACTGGTGGAGAAATGGGGAATTTACTTTTATAGCCATTTACTTTATCATCGCAATGTGGCACCCAGGTGGAACTGCCCAACACACATCTGGCAGAGTGAGCCAGAACCTTTGGAGGGTTCTAGGCTGCACCAGGGTCAACATTTTAACCAAGAGTATTCGGAGGCCAGCTTGCACCAGCTGAAGAGAGCCAACTGTTAACTTTTTCTGAAATTTCTCAAGCCAGTATTAACTCAGACATGAAGAATAAAATCATCTGTATCACAATTAGCTAAAGTTATGTTCTGAAATATAATAAAAGTCCCCCAATGCATCACTTCCTAGTTTCCTATGCTTTACTGCTGTCTGTGTCCTGAAGTTACGTAGGTCAAGTTTACCTAAATGGTGGGAAAGCCATAAAATTGTGGCTATCATGCACACATCATGCAATCAGTCATGCTGATAACTTGAAAGGGGCCATAGAAAGGTGTATTTGTGTCACAAAAAAATTGGCACAACCTGCAGATTAGTGCATCTCTGCCACCCCCACCGGAAAAGCCAAGTGTTAAACATTTACCAGAACTCTCTTGCCTGGAGCCATGCAGTGGGTTATGCAAGGAAGCTGGTGTGTATAAGCCTGCTTGGATCTCAGTAAAACAAAAAAACTAAGGTAGAAATTATACTTCCACAAAGCCGGGAAAACAACTGATGCTCGAATCAGTTTTCTCTAAAACAAATATTGCCCCAGACACAGTTTTTACACTGCTTAGGTCCTTTGAGATTGCTACTATTCCAAAGGAACTGTTTTTATTTAGCTCCATGAATAAATCTCTTCTAGCAAGAGAAGATACAGATTATAAGCACATATAGAAATATTCTGTTTATATAGTGCTTTCCTTTTAAGGAGTTCACAACAATCACACACACATTGTCTTTACTCCTATGAACACCCTGGGAAGGTAGTAAGGTGGTAGAAGAAATGATCTAGCAAGGAATGAAAAAAAGAGGTGTTAAATTAGAAGTCTTGGGTTTCCTAAGCTTGGTGCTATAAATGATCTTTTTCTCCTAGTGACAGAAACCCTGATGGCAGGACTAAAAAGTGTCTTGCTTTAAGAAGTTTCTAGAATTGGACTCATCACTAGTGTTTCTCCCCAGATGGAGAAAACTGCCCACTGGATCATGCTTCTCTTCTCGCTTAGGATCTAATTTAGCACAGAGCTGAATACTATGGCCCAAAAGCCTTCTGGTAATCCCTAGCCACAGGCACCTTCTCACTAGGCCAGGGGCAAGAAAGGAGATGAGGAGTAGGCATCGCTGGTAGAAGTCACTTCCACAGGTCTCCAGTTTGTGTCTGAGGCCTTTTGCTGGGTTTCTCACCAATGACACCACTGTCCCCTCTACACCTGCTGTTTATTCTACTGGGAGTACAATGGTCCCTCAGGCTCCTCGGTGCATCCCATAGGAAGCTCTGGTGGCTTCCAAGTCGGGCCTGTGGAACACAAATCAGCTCAGCTACTTATCTGTGCTGCAGAATGAAAGATGCAAGGACGCTGATCATGAAAGCTTAAAGGAAAGAATTCACTGCATACACACATGTCCCGTATGTGTGTGTGTGTGTGTGTGTGTGTGTGTGTGTGTGTGTGTGTTCCAGAAATTAAACAGAATGGCAAAGAGATGAAAAGAAAGAAACAGAGGGAGAGAGGAAAGAGACAAGGGGTTGCAGAGGCTATGGAAATTCGAAACAAGGGTATTACTTTGTCCTGAGTTGTTTTGCTTCTGACTAAGAATGTTGTGGTTAGTTTTCTTTTTTTTTAATTGTTGACAAGGTAGATTTTTTTACATAAATCTTCCTGATGAGAAACCCTAGGGTCTACACATCCTCCCTGCCCCCACCCCAACATACTCTGGGGACAGCTCTGAGGGCATGTGGCCAAGAATGCTGCCCTTGGAAGCATTTGTGTGGGCCAAGCATCACTGGTTTGTGGAGACCCAGCTGTCTACAGGAGACTCCTGGCTATCCCAGCCCAGCAAGACTTCTTTGTAACCTCAAATTGGAGGAAGTGTCCTGCAGGGCTCACCTGGGCTGTCCTCACCCATTTAGGAAGTCCTTGGGAATTTCCACAGGGCCCACATATCCAGCTCAGGAGCCTTTGAAGCTGTCAGCAGTCCACAAGCAAAATAGTTATGTGGACTTACCCCTCCCTTGGGACCAGAAGGCAGGCTTCCCGATTCCTTCGCTTCCACAGCACACAACTGTTCCTCAGGGTACCAGTCACTGGGGTCATTCCCTCAGAGCCTTGTCTTGCTGCCCTGAGTACTGAGGATTCAGTGGCTACAAAAACAAAAGGCAAAAACTGCTGATAGGGACCCAAGCTTGGGTGGTCTCCAAGGCCCTGTCCCACCCCACTATTCTCTCAATGATACTAAATCTGAGAGGGCTGCATCTCCCCAGCTAAGGAATTTAGTCCCTTCTCCTTCAGAGCAAATAATTTGTTTTCTCTACATTTGAGTCCCTTTGCCGCTGCCAGTGGGTGGGTGGTCACTGAAGCATTAAGTGAGCATCGCCCCTGCCCCTCCTGCCCTCTCACACTGCCAGCCCCCAGGTAAGCAATGCATTATCTGCCTCAATCCAAACACTCAATTGAGGGCCTTTCTGCGCTGGCCACCTAGACACTAAGTCAGTGAGGTGCAGCCCAGCTTTCCAGAAGCTTCTAGAAAGCACACAGCTCACCCACAGAAAGAACAAATAAACAGCTGAGCAAACTGATAAAATGGAGCTGTCAGGCAAATAAAACGAAAGTAAATGAAAAGCTGAAGAGGCCATTGTGGGAAGGTGGAGGGACAAGGAGGATAGAGGAGTTAGCAACAGGTCAGGGGCTGAGACCAGGGTCATCTGGAACTGAGGAGTTGTAGGGACCACAAATGAAGAGCCTACGAAGAGGAACAGAAGCCCCGCAGGTCAGTGACGGCTCCCCACAGTCACAATCAGGCCTCTCCCTAAAGACTTGAGGACAAATTAAAACCACTCTGAAGACTTCAACGCTCAGAGACAACCTTCTCCCACCCCACACTCCCCCTGTAGCATCTTGCAGCAGGAGCCTTCTATTGTGCTCTTATCAAGGCAAAGAAAGTGACTAAGGGTGAGTGTGTAGCTAAAAAAAACAAGTAGGAAGGGTGTCTCCAAGACTACCCCCGCCCAAAGTTGTCTTGGCTCCCTCCTCAATTCCGTCAGTTCACAGGCTCTGACTTAAAAGGCAGGAAGTTACACACGCTAAACAAATCTCCTTAGATGTCAGGAAATTAACCTGCAAAATCGGAGCCAAGTGTGATTAAAGGCACTGCAGTCTGAGTTTTTTGGTTTTTTGTTTTGTTTTTTAAAGGCAGTATGGCATTAGATCAATCGCTATCTTCTGGGCATCCCAAGCTCGGCAGTGCCAAACGGCGCATCACAAAAAACCTGGCCACGGGGCTGTGCACCGGTGTTGTGTGTGGTTTTTCCTGCCGCAGGACCTAATCCTCACTGGGATATGTAGCTCTTGACTTTTCCTGCCATAGGGGTTTGCATGCCTGCCCTGGGCAGGTCTGGAGCAGCTGGGTGCCCAGCTTCCTTATAAGGGAAGATCAGGGGGTCTGAGAAGTGACCTAAGGGAAAGGAAAGAAAGCCTTAAAAGGAGGGGGAGGTGAGGCCGCCTAGGGATCACAAACCTTCCTGATAAGCAAACAAACCACCTCACAGAGGGTGGAAAGGTCCAGCCAGAACAAACCGCAGCGTTGTGAGAATCATTATTCATGTCCACGGTATATTTCCCTGCGCCTCACTTCCATTGTCTTTACAATAAAAAGGTCAGGCTCCGTGTTTTCTATTATAATGTCCAGTTATGATGCCTTGAAATTCTCCAACAATGTTAATATTTGAGTTTAATTAAATTGTCATAGGGTTTTGCCCGACACCATCCCACTGAAGTGCACATGGATTCACTTCACAGAAGAGAAAACTGATGAGGCCAAAAGGGAAGAAGTACGCCCAACATCCTATGTCTGGCAAACAGCTGAGGACCTAACAAACCTCGTATTAGTGAATCCTGGCCCAATGTTCCAAGATAATGGAGGACCAATTGCACTGTCCCTCAAATGACTAAAAGTTCATTTGCAAAAATGAGCTCAAACTGTTATATTTCTTGATTTTTTTTTAAATTAAAAATCATGTGAGATGCTCCATAGTGGTCTCACAATAATGTAAGCCTGCAGTTGAGTAGAAAATGGTGAAGCAACTTGAATTAGCTGGAGAGGACAACTGAGAGGATTTTACTCACTTGTACCCTTAGAACCTGCCCTGAGTGTGTGCGTGCGCGGGGCAGTGGGTGGGGCGGTGGGTGCAGCGATTGACCTGGGGGAGGTCCTGTGACTGAACCAGAGTCTCCAGGTCCAAAAAAAACCAGAGCTACTCTCAAGCAGGACTGGTACTGAGAACTACAATGTAGTAGTGAAAGAACCTGAGAGCCTAAAGCTGAACAACCACTCTGGTAGTAATGGTTCTCCTAAGAAACAGAACCAATACTGTGTGGGTGTCTGTGTGTATAAATACCTAGAGAGAGATTTAGATGGAACTGGATCATGCAGTTATAGAGGCTAACAAGTCCCAAGTTGTACAGTTGGCAAACTGGAGATCCAGGAAAGTCAGTGTCTGTGTTCAAGGGATGACAGGTAAGCGGTACTCACTCTTACCTACTCAGGGAAGGTCAGCCTTTCTGTTCTATTCAAAGCTTCAGCTGATTAGATAAAGCCCCCTCATCTAAAGGAAAGCTGTTTGCTTTACTTGGTCTATGGATTCAAATTTTAACCTTGTTCAAAAATGCCTGCATAGAAAACTCCAGAATAATGTTTGATCATCCAACTGGGCAACTACCTCACTGCTTAGTCAAGCTGACTCAAAATTAACCACCACAGTCACGTAGAAAAGGCCCAGATTGGCACAGGGGCAAACCAGAACAAGGCAAGATTGAGTGAAGAGGTTCCAGAGTTAAGATCAAAGTCAGAGCCCAGAGAGAAACTTAAACCACTCTTGCGAAGAAATGGAGATTTTTCCAGGTTGCTGAGACTTCCTCGGAATCCCTCCAGCCTCCTATGTTTGCTGAATCTCTATGATTGACTTCCTCTTTCAGGTACTCAAACCATTCCCCATTAGGACAAGTCTTTCATGAGGTAGCACCACTCTTTCATGTTAGAGTAGCCATTTATCAAGTGATGGACCCTACTTGGCATCAGGTTCTGGCATATGATATACCACAAACCCTTGCTTCTTAAATGATGTACATGTATGCTTTTGATTACCTGCAAACAACCACATGCAACTGAAATAAAATATTTTCACAGGGGTGTGAATAAGATGTTCTATAAGACTAAGGCTCAAAGAAATGATTATTTCAACTACTGTTCACATGGAGCTGCCCCTCATCCATGTCTGTGTATAATCTTGCTATTCTCTATTCACTATTTTTTCAGAATTTTCTGGGGGAAATCAGATACTAAGAGGTCTTGCTGAATTTTCAAATGCCATGACCCAGGTTGAATTTCTTCAAATACCATAGATCTATCACCAAGCATTATCTGTAACTACTAGGTCTTTGGAAGACAGGTTCTACATATTATATAACTGTATGTATATAACTGTTAATTCTGGAGCACAGTATCTGATTGTGGCACAATACACTTTTAAGATAATTCTAAAGATATTTCATGAAAAGCATATTATTCTCAATTATTTTAATCAGTTTAAGCTAAATGATGCCCAGTAATATGTGACCTGAAAATTTCAGTGTTTGCCTCAACAAAGATTCACTTCTTACTTGTATCACAAGTCTGAAGGGTCAGCTACAGTCCTGCTGCATGTCATCTTCAGTCTAGGACTCAATAATGGGAGAGGGACAACACAAGACACAACACATTTAAAGCC
Source organism: Ctenomys sociabilis (assembly GCA_004027165.1). Taxonomy (NCBI): domain Eukaryota; kingdom Metazoa; phylum Chordata; class Mammalia; order Rodentia; family Ctenomyidae; genus Ctenomys; species Ctenomys sociabilis. Next base: position 17,440 of record PVKA01039035.1, read on the forward strand.
TGTCTACAATAGTGGCACAATTCCCCGTATTCACTTTTACCAGCCAAAGCAAATCTCATAGCCAAGTCTGACATCAATAGGGCAGAGACATGTAATCTTTCCACAGGAGTGAGGGGTGCCAAAAACCACATGGCTATGCCTGGCACCACGGGACAAGGAAGCATAATCTTCCCCCCAGAAAGAGCAAAACCATGAGTGTTACAAACTGTTACATGACGGAAGACATTTGCTTGACTGAGAATCTTGTTAATGACAGACTTGATCCTTGGACAAAGTCTTTGGACTTCAGGTTTGAGGCCTCCTTCCACTACAGCACAGCTGTTCCCAGGTCTCACTTTGGCAGAGAAGCACCTGCCCACCCTGCACTTTATGTCAGTCTCCACTGATAATCACATCAAGTTATCACACAAAAACAGTTGGCCCTTGAATGTTTTATTCATAAAGATCATATGTCCAAGGGAATCCAAGCAAGCCAAGCCAGACAAAATTAACCAGCATGCCATAAAAAGTGGAGAGAGAGCCAACATTGTGATTCTGAGTAAATGGAGTCATTTAAAACATTTTCTTAGTTTAAGTGACTGAGGACAATAAGGAGTTAGTGGCACCTGAGAAAAACAAGAAACTATCACCTCCCAGGGTTCAAAAAGAGAAAAAAATGCTAATGCTGTTTGCTCCCTAGCCAGTCAAGGTGTTGTGAGTAGATTATCTGACCATTGGACAATTGTACTTTGCCATAGCCCAGAGTAAGGGGCATAGGAAGAGCCTGGCACCAATAATTTAGAAAGGGCTTTAACAATAACCTGGTCAGCATTCCCACAGTTAATTATTCCTGTTACTATAAGCACCACCTAGTCCCAAATGGGCACCCTGGCTGCCTATAGTTAATACCTGTTTGCCTCTCTCTGGCCATGAGTAGCCTTAAGCATAGAAAACACATAACACCATGAGAATCCTCAAGTGGAAAAGAGCAAAACAGAATTCACTGGTTTTGTAAAAATCCTCGTTTCTTTTATGTTGCATTGGATCTTTGGATGGTGTGGGCTAGAAAAGTTCAGTGCTCTCACAGTTGGCATCAGAGGCTTTAGGAAACACCTGTTTCACATCTCTGCCAATAACATTTCTAAGAGGATTTGGTTTGATTAAAATAGGCATGGTAAGTTAGGAATCCAACCTGTACAGGGTATATCAGGTTGCATAATGTGGTGAAACATGTACCTTCCCAGAAGTTCTCCAAAAAAAACAACACATACAGAAAACGTCTTTCTTCCAGAATAAAGACTCCTTTCTGACCCTCACCACTCTCCATCCTTAGACCAAACACCCAACAAGCTGAGGCCTGCTGGCCACAGTTGTTGGTGCCATGCTGTCTTTGGAAGCCCTACACAACATCAGTTATGTCTTCGTTCAAGATGTGAATGGCACAGAGGCAGTGCCAGGCACTTTGAAGGACAAAAGAAGATTCCATGGGGCAATTGCCATGGCATCTTGTTACTCTGCACTGATAAGCAATTGGCAGGCTTTCATACAGGGCCTTCTCAAAACAGAGTCCAGAAGGCAGGCTCAGAATTGCAGCCTGGCTGCAGGCCACAGAGTGGCAGATGCATGTATTCATGGGCATGTCAAATCCATCACTTCAGCTTGAGATTCGTAGGCTCAACAAGGTTCTGTGAGACTGGACAATGGGTAATGCAAAGGCAAATCTTTTCAAAGCATCCAGAGTTACCATTATTTCATCTGTGCAAGTTGTGCTAATAGCACCCAAACAAAAGGATAAAAATAAAAGAGTACATTAACACTCAAGTAAAAAGATCTAAAAAAGCTTCTCAGAGATGTAGTTTGATAATCCAAAACTATTAAGCAATAAACCCAGAGAAAATGTATTGATAGCTAGACTCTTTTGCACTTGAGGCTTAAGCATCATGTGAAATCCATCCTACACAAAACCACTGACTGCTCTTATGGACCACCACCAACACACTAGTGTCAATATAATACAAAGCTCTGAATAAGATGTGGTTGCCAACCACCTGGCTTCCAAGTGAAATAAAGATGAAATGTCAAGAGAATGTCTGAAGAAAACAATGAGTCTCCAGTAGTGATGAGATCAGGGGCAGCTTCACTGAAGAGAATTTGTGGATATCTTACAAGGGAATAAGGACCCAGGTGTGAGAGGTGGGAAAGAAAGAAAGCTCATCCGTCCCAGCTATAAGTGAAGTAAATGTGTTAAGACCTTGCTTACACCCCTTTGCCAAGTGGGGAACCCCACTCCCAGCTGCTGGCACTCTGGTGGCTCTCAGCTCACAGCTACTGAAAGTTGCTTTTAGCTGACCAGAGCACAA
>PVKA01039036.1:0-19777 GCA_004027165.1 Ctenomys sociabilis
AACAATGGAAAATTTTCAAAAAGCCCTTATTATGTCAAATGAGGGCACATTTCCAGATATACACTTTAGATCTCTTGGAAGGGAGGGAAGGAGGGAAGGAGGGAAGGAGAGAAGGAGGGAGGGAGGGAGGGAGGGAGGGAGGGAGGGAGGGAGGGAAGGGAGAAAGAGATTTGCTAAATACAGGATATGTTTCAGGCATAACAAGAAGACACATATCTGCCAGGTGGAGGGAATATACTTTTTTTTTTTTTTGCATTATTTGTGTATCTGCCACACAAAATCCAGAATAAAAATGGTGTGACTATTGTGCTGTAGTTAAAAGACAATATTCCATGTCTATTTACCAAATTCATTTAAGAGATTCCTATTGAATGACCGGTGAAATACACTGCGCATAGCTATCTCTAATTTTAACTCCTGGGTTATTTCTAATGATGCAATAGTATAAACATAATTCATAATCCATCTGGACAATAATAGCACCATTAGCAGTGCCCTTGAATTTTTATATTCCTGTTCTCTATAGAGGTTAAAGCACTTTCTATGTGCTTTTTTTGTTTTTTTCAGTTCTGATAATCAAATCCAAGCCAGTGATCTATGATAAAGCTATGTCCCAAATCCTTCATTTTTTATGCTTGTACTATTTTGATTCTTAGATAATTCCAACATGCAGAAATTGTACACACTCTTCTGATTTACCTCATCATACTACAACTTCAAGTAGAGAAGGATCTAATGACTAAACTTACAAAGTACTATAAAGAGTACTGTAGTGATATACCTGAAGCTAAAACAGAATATTTTGGCATCCTGATGATTCTAAGGTAAATGGCAATTAGTCCAGTTTGAAATTAAAGGGCAAATTCTTTTATAATGAAAGAAAAATATGACTTACCATTGGAGAACAACATGGCTTAGGAACTTACCTGAGTTTACGAAGGGAAAATTTGGATTTACAAATTCTATAGTCAGTATATATATATATATATATATATATATATATATATATATATATATATATATATATATATATATATTTAAAAACACTTAAGACTTTTAGAGTAAAATGCTCAGGTTTATTTTCTTTTTCTTTTGAGACAGGGTCTCGCTGTGTTGTTCAGCCTGGTCTTGAACTCACTATGTAGCCCAGGCTGGCCTCAAACTCACATCAATCCTCCTGCCTCAGCCTCCCAAATACTGGAACTCCAGGTGTGTCACTATGCCCAACAAAATGCTTAATTAAAAAAAAATGTTTTAATGCCAGCAAAGTGACAGTGTCCCTGAACAGCTGCTTTCTTGAAATTAACTTTTCTGTTGGCCTGCTCAAAAAAATCAATCTATTAAAACTTAAAAAAAAAAACAAAGTATAAATCAAGAATAGATTCTGCTTCGCTATTTTTGATTTATACCAAACATTATTCAGATAAACATGAGTACCATAAACTTGTATGGAAGAAAAAAACACATGGGAAAGGAATATACTCTCAATCTTCCTTTCTTTCCTTTTTTAAAGGAGGGATGAGAGATGGCACATTTCCATAGACATGATCTATTTATTCTTCCTATTCTTCCCTCCCCACTAGGGAACCCCTACTGATCTTAGGCATGCTTCTTGTTTTCAGTTCTATACTCCGAGCTCTATTCCTTTGTTCTAGGAAATAAAAACAATTATTTAAAATCATAATGATGCTGGAAGAATGTGTTTTATTCAAGCCAGGAAAATTTAAACTTTTAACTAGTCAAGAACCAGTCTGACTTTTCTTCATGTTTTTTTCCTACTTCATTATATCTGTGCTAGATTTTTATTTCTGATAGGTTTTCCAATATAGTCCTACCTTCTTTTCCTAGCTTCAACTATCTCTTTATCATAGTCTTAGAGATAATTAAGACCTGATACAGGTAAACAAAGTATAGAAAATCACCATGAGGATGAACTGTTCCTATAATAATTTTTAAGATAAAATACTACAATGTGAAAGCTTTAAAGTAAAATGCTTTCCTCCCCTCAAAATCTTCCACAAGACATCATTTGGCTGTTAAGGATTCCACTCAAGAGAAAAAAATGACAGCTCGCCCTGCTAAATTTATTACCTGCACCAGAGTTGCCCTCATTCTGTTGGCAAGAAAAGCTCTTCCCTGAAGTGTAATCACACTGCTGTCACTGCAGATGATTGACGTTAGGTGGAACAGCAATTTGCTATCTAATCTTCATTGTAATTCTAACCCTGTCACTAGAGATGCTTGTTCTGATTAATGAAGTGGGTAACTCATCAAAATTCCTCAGTTATTTCCTTTTTGTCAGAAAGCTCAGTGATAATTGCATCAAAATTCTTCGTCATGGAAAAATAAACAATGAATTGTAAAGAGGACAAAAATGTCAACAACCTTACAATTTATTTTTGCTGAATGGAACAAAAACGGTGCAACTGGTGGTCTAGAGGAGTTGGCTAAAGCTCAAATGTGCACCCCATCCCCCAGCCTCCACTGACTGTGTTACTCCCATTTCAAAAGGAAAAGACTTCCTTTTGTTACAAAAGGAAGCAATCCCTACTTTTTTTTCTTTTACAGACCACTGTAGGCAGGCTAAAGATCCCGAAGATATTGCAGATTAGGGGTTGGGGACCAGAAGAACTTTTCCATGGCTAAGTAAGTCCGAAGGGTCCTGAATTTTGGAATGTAAAAGCAGCACTCTATGAACCAACCTAATCCTTATTTTCATCATTTTGTTAACATGGTACACTTTCACCCTCTCGCATATACATACCTCTGTAAATAATTACAGAGTCCCCAAAACACAATATTAAAAACTGGACTTGCTGTTAGGTTTCAAGGAAGAGAGGCTTAAATCTAAATGTTTTTCTCCTTTAAAAAAAAAAATTAAAAGTTTTTATTACAGAAATTTAACGAACATATCCAAAAGTAGAACAAAAGGTAAACCTTCCTTCAAGTTATCAGCATTTTGCCAATCATGTCCTGTCTCCCACCACCTTTTCCCCCTAGAGTATTTAAAAATAAATCCCAGACAGACATTATATCATTTACTCATAAATATATCAATATGTACCAGTAACATCTAAAGAGTTTCAATAAAAAATATGGCTGTATTTGTCTAATAGTTACTCTGTTTCACTCTGGAAATAGAATTGTAGGAAGCAACTGCTTAGTCTAGTAAATTCGTTTTTCAAATTTAAATTTAATTTTTTTTAGTGCTACCAGGGATTGAATCCAGTGTCTCAACATGATAGGTAAGTGCTCAACCACTGAATTACACACAGCCCGGTTCCTTTGCAAAATTTTAATTTTGAGATCTCATTAAATTGGCCAGACTGATCTTGACCCGGTGGTCTTCCTGTCTCAACCTCCCTGGGTAGCTCAATTACAGGTGTGTGCCACTCTACCTGCCTCCGTATAATAAACTCCTAACCAACAAAAATCCCTGGCTCTTACAAAGAAGAATAACACAAACACAGACTATAATCTGATTACTATAAGGACAGGACTCCATTTCTAACAGAGCCCAGAGTAGTTCTTAGGATGCCATTGCATCCGTAGTGAGCTCTCCTTGCCTTCTTTCTGAGACTTTCTTGCCCCCTTCAGCAAGCCTTACTCACTGCCTACACTTTTCTACATATAAGCTATGCTAAGAGGAAAGCTTACTACAAGGATATCATACAAATGCTTGCTTCACTTCCAGTCTGACAGTGAGGCAATGGCAGGATGTCATATATTCTTTACTCACTCAAGAGCCTTATAAATATTCACTTGAAATGTCTACAGTTCTTTTATGAACTTTTTAAAAGGAAAATTTAATAGATTGCTTTTGAGAAACCCTCCAAAAAAACCTCTTACATATTTAAGAATCAGAACCTTACAGCACTTAGAAAGGCCCAAGATTCTGGTAAATTGTACTTCATTGTTCCCTCTGTGAGAAGGGAAAGCAGGATTATTCATAGAGCAAGAGAAGGGAGAACAGCAAAACAAATGAACAACACCCTTACCAAAACTGATAAAATTTTAGTTGGAAAAATTCTACAGCATCGCCCATATAAAGTAATACAGAATAATGCTTCAAAGGCCTCCTAAAATGTGTTCCATGCACTGCCCTTGGCAATAATCCTGGAGGGGAGAGTTCCAGAAATCCCCATGTTGTCCATATGTGTGCTGGGATTCTCCACTTAAGTTTTATTTGGAAACAAAAGATACTGGGGAAAGGAAAGTTGCTATGTGTCAGTTCATGAAAGATTTTGCTTTAGTGGTGTGAAGGCAGTTCTGATATGACTGATCTTTGGAAAGGAATCACGTTACATAAATGAGATACTTAAATACAGATTTTTCATCATCTTGCAGAAAAAAATACAGCCTTCTTGTCCATATGTTTCCTGGTCTCCTTGGTTTAGTTTGGAGTGGACTTTTGAAGGGGAAACACCACAAGCAAAACATTAACAATCATTCCCTTAGGTCATTATTATCTACTGTCTAAAAGAAATACCTAACCAAATAAGCAAATCAAAATTTTACCATCTCCTGAGAATGAAGATTTAGGTTAGCATCACCCATCATCCCTTATTCTTTTCAACTTTCACAATCAGGAAAGATCATAGGGTTTCTAATCTTGTTAAGAAAACAAAAACATATTACAGAATAGAATGAGAATTAAGCCACTTTCCAAATAGTGTAAGAATTTCATAGTTAATCCCTCATTGTTTCTGCTAATTAGCAATGACACATGGATCACTGAATCTCCCCAAGAGATTTCACTACAAGATCAAAGAGAAAATAGAACAAAGTAGAAAGTTTCTATACAAAAGTAAGCTTCTGACGCGACAAAGGGACATGGCAAAAGATAAACAGAGTGCCGCACCTGGACTTGGCTTTGTTGTTGTTTGTTCGCTTTGTGTTTTTTCTGTGTTGGGCATTAAATCAAGGGCCTGCACACAGAAGGACAGAATCCAGGGCCCAAAGGATGATGAGAATGGAGGCTCCAGAGAGCATCCAGTCATTTGACTGCTTACTTCGACAATGGCCTTGTGTTATTTTTCTTGTTACTAGGACAAAATACTTGATGCCAAAAATTAAGGAAGGGAAGGTTTACAACTGAACTGAGTTAAAACTCATAGTGTGTAGAGGTTTCAGTCTACAATCAGCTGGCTCCAAGGCAGGGAGCCCTGGCTGGGGGGGGGGGACCCTTCATGGCAGTATGGTGATGGAAGACACCAAAAGCAACAAGGACACAAGAGAGAAGTGCAAAAGGGGCAAAAGGGAGGAGTCAGCCTCTTTCATCCCTTATACTGGACACAGGCTACCTACCCTAAGGTGGGTGCAGCACTCACACCCACTAGTCCCAGCACTAGACCATGAACCAACCACAGAGTCTAAATGTAGCGACCTCCCCAAAGCCCAGCTCTTGTGACTGTTGGGGGGGGGCACCCAGACACAAACAGTGACAGTACTGCTTTTCATCCTGCATCTGTATATTGGTTGTCGGGCATCCAGGTTTTGTTACCAGGATAGCTCCTTTGGAACCAGGCTAGGGATGTGGACTAGACTCATATGCTACTGCTGTAGCCTTTACCATAGCACTGTCCTGTCTACATGAAAGGCTGAAAATCTGGCTCAAGGATTTCTACGAGCGACACATCTCACTTATACTCACATACATTGGGGAAAGGGTCCTACCTACATCAAAAAAAGATAATACAATCGCACTGATTGGACAAGGAAAGGGCCCAAATAACTTTGGAAAATAGTATTTTGCCTGAATACTAAAGCTAACATAAAATAATTGTAAAATATTGTCTTCCAGTTAGTATATTTGTTTCCATGGTGTTTTGGATTAGTAAATTTGAAACTACTTTTCTAATACAGAAGGATTGAAGTACTATGTAAATAGAATATGGATAAGGACAGCCAGGTTTCTCATTGTCAGAGGCAGGAATTGCAAATGAGCAGAGAAAAGCTGCCCTGAAACCTGTGGTGCTGGATTAGCATTGAAATATCATTATGAATACACAATTACTTAGCATAGATTCAGATAGGACAGACATAAGTTCTGTGTTGTATTGAGAAGAGATGTATATCAGTAAAAGTAGGTGGATTTTAGCTGTAAACAAGCATACAAATGTAGAAATAAATACAATGTGTATATACGCACAACACTCACTGTATGAGGGCCTAGAAATAATGGCACCTCAACATGAGGAAGTGAACGATTTGGTTTCCAGAGACTATTCTCCAATAAATGGAACCAAGGTTGATTCCAGGATTAGCTGAGAAAATAAAAAAGGGCTTTTGGTAGCGCTGTAAATACAGTAAGTGCTCAAAAGAGGATGGAACCCTGTTAGAAGAGAATAGGAGCTAACTTGGAAGATTTCCTTTTGAATGAATGTCAATGAAACCATACCAAATAAGGAATTGTATAAATAAACAAAAGAATAAATGGAGGAGGAGGGATAATTTTCCTTCTAGAAGAATTTGAAGCCAGGCCCTGTAGTACACATCTGTAATTCTGGCTCTGTGGGAGGCTAAGGCTGGAGAATAGTAAGTTCCAGGCCAGCCTAGGCAACATAGTAAGAGCCTGTCTTAAAATAAAAAATAAAAAGGGGTAGAGATGTATAGTATTATTATCAAAAATGTGTACAGGAGTCAACATTCAAAAACTCAAATTGAGAGACATTCTACAGAATATTGGCCAGTTTTCTTGGAAAACAAAGGAAAAATGGAAAAACTGTTACATACTGGAGATCAAGAAAACATAAATATTAAATGCAACATGTAACATGAATGGCATCCTGCAACTGAAAACAGGCATTGGTAGAAAAGCTGGTGACTTTCTAAAAGGGTCTATTGATGCAATTAATGGTATTTAATGACATAGTATCCATGATAATTTCCCGGTTTTGATAATTACCCAATGTTCATGTAAGATTTCAACATTAGGGAAAACTGAATGGAGGGTATTTAAGAACGCTTTGTATTATTTCTGCAACTTTTCTGTATGCCAAAGATGCTCTCAAAATAAAAGCTTAATAAATAATAGGACACAGGTAAAAATAAAACAGAATGTATGGCTAACTAGAGAAAATATATTCAGTCTTGTCATTTTCCCATTTAAGTATACTGACATGTCCTTTTAAAGTCAAGTAATCTATTTTTAGATGGGCCACTAATGTAACATTCCTATCTAAATATCACCTAAAACATGTCTGACTTCTTTCTGCATGGTAAACCTCAATATAATCTGAAAATTAAAATTTTATGGGACCCAAGTGTTTTTCATTTCTCACTAGTTGGGTAACACACCTTGGCACTTCTTCTATATGTCTTCTCAAGGTGGCCCATAGATGCTTATTTCTCTGTTTCCTCTTAGAAATCTTAACCATGACTATAGTCCATCATGAAGCATACAGAGCTAACTTTCCCAATCATTTTCAAATATCAATCTCAAATTAACCCACCCTCCTACCATTTTTCCCTTTCTATTCCTGAAATAAAACTGACCAATTTTCTGTTTCTATCTAAATAATTATGACTTCCACCTATTAGTCTCAGATAACATTTTTAAGTATTTCTTTATTATTTATTTACTTATTTATTTTGTATTTTTAGGGAAGGTTCTACAGGGTATTCAGTCTTACTACTAGATCAGATTCGTAATGATCTGCCTGTTGACAGCCTCCCAAGAGCTGGGATTACAGGTGTGTGCCACCATGCCCAGTCTCAATTGCAGCTTCAGCATGCCCTGGGCACGGGACTGGCATGGCAGACCCCAGGATTGAACCCCCAGCCTCTGTGCCTGCTTGCAGGTACTTTAATCTGCTGAGCTATTTGGCTGGCTCAAATGTTTCTTTTTTCAATATCACTTTGACTAGTTTAATTTTTCTGCATATCTTAGGATCCATATCATATTCAAATTTCTATTAATTTCCAGGGCCTTTAGAAGTCTATCGCTACATTTACCAAGCTCCTTCAATATCTTCCTAATATTCTCTTATTAAATCCATTCACTCATTCACATATTTATTTTATCAACTCTCACTTAATTTCAGCAAGGCCTAAGGTCCTAGTAGGGCTCTAGTTCTAGGAAAAGAAAATATACATGCTATAGTTTTCTTCTTTCACCCAACCAACTTATGCACAAGTCTTCCAAGTAATTCATTTTACATGAAATATTATCAGCACCAGGTTTAGCTTCTTACCAGCTGCCCTTCATTCATCAATATAAAATTTATCAAGTATTTTTGTAGTAATCAGAAGTGAAAAGAAAAGGTAAAATTAAAACAATGTAGGCCAATAGAAAGAGAAGCACAGACATAAGTGTATCATTGCTTTAGGATCTGAACTACTGAAAGGAAAGTAACTTGTTCTCATACTTTCTGAATAACCCAGATACAATGGACCAAAGTTTAGAAGTTTGGTCAAAGACGCAGAGCTTTCAAAAATTGTCAGAGATACCTGAGTGGTTAAAGTTTCTCAGAAAGTTTCTGAGGAAGAAGTCCTACATTTATGCTTTCATTTCTGAAGGATTTACCATTGTACAAGCAGTACAGAAAGAAGAGCTCAGAACAGGATGAGGGCACTGGCCCGTGGCCCAGGTTAGGTGGGCACCACACAGCAAGTGGTAGGGCAATTTTGTCATTTGGATGAGATTCTCACAAGCCTAGTGTTTATCTCACCTCTGATGAGTTTTTCACTTACACTATACGCTGCTGAATAAAGAGACACTGTAGTACCTACCTGGTGATTTTCCTTGAAAGTTTGGATTAGTAACTCTTTCAGTTTCTTTTTTTTCTCTTTTGCCACTTTATCTTCATCCAGAAGAACAGAAGCATTTGGAAACATTCCTTTATCTGGATTCTTTTGAAGATTTTCTTCTTGCTTTTTCTTTTCTCTATTAATAACAATTTCAAAATAAATATGTAATAGATTTAATAATGAGCAATGACAAGCTACTGTATTGGAATGAACATTGAATTTTCCTTTAAAAGCCATAGATATTTAGATCTGGCTCTAAAACTAAGTGGGTTTTTTGGGGAGAGGAGCACTTGTTTTTTCTTTTATAAATATAGATTGTATAAAATAAAATCCTTAGATATTTCAGTAAAGCATTCTTAAATTTAATACTGAGCTACATATACTTTGATTATTTAAGAATTAACAATTATTATGTATTATTTACAGTAGATTTAAGTTTTTTCTCTTTAGGAAGTAAAAAGGATCTTCAAGTGAGAAAGGAGTGAGACTCTTATCACAAGGTTTCTAGAAAAAAGAAAAGAATCAAGTGTTATTAAAGAATAGAATATATAGTAATTCTAAAGTATCCAAAAAGAGAAACAATAAGAACTTAATGATTAAGAAAAGACTTTAAGCAAGTAGGGCTGGGAAACAGCTCAGGAGAGTAAGTGCTTGCCTGGCAAGCACAAGGTCCTGAATCCAATCTCCAGTTCCACAAAAAAGAAAAAAAGGACTTTAAGCAAGTAGCCAGAAACTCTTAGCCATTCTGTTACTCCTTCTTCTGCCATCCTCTTCCTTAGCAAGGCTCTAGGCTCACAGCTTCTACTTTTTTACTGGAGTATGGTTGGCTACATAAGACATGTGTATAAACACTAAGTCCCCAACTTATGAACACTGAAGTTGTGAACTTTCATAGATATCACCCAACCTTGCATCACCAACATTTGTAGATGTGAACATATCATGGCAGTTAGCTGGACACTGTCACAGGTGTGCTGCTGTGCTTACTGTACTGTGCAATCGTATGGTTCGACACATACCACATTTTTATATGTATGTGTAAATTTAGTTCTTTATGCTTTAAATTATGTACACATTGTGTGAGGCTCACTGTCAGACTTTCTAATGAACCTCCCAGAATGGAAGTCACTGGTGAGTCAGGGGCTCACTGTACTATTGATGGTGTTGTAATGGCAGCACCAAGTCAGGAATCAAGATTCATCCTTTGGCCATAAACCAGCTGTGAAAACTGCCAAGTCACCTAGTCTTTCTGGAACTTTACAGTTGAAAAGTTCAAACCAAGAATACCTGATTACAGACAATTATCACATTCATTCTCATGTATAGTACAGAAGACACATGTTATCTTATTACTGGTGATGATAACCTTGTTTACCTCTTTAAGGTAAGTTCTCTTGTATTTTTCCCTTTGTAATTACTAAGTATCTTGAGGGAAATACTTTAAAATTATGCAACATAGGAAATTCAGATAGAAATTATAAAGCCCTATCAACAATAAAAACTTTCAAATTACTAATTTTACAATAATGTGTATTCTAACTTTTAATTATCTTTGTACAAAATTCTTTGGCTTTTTAATCATTTTCTTGGGGCTTTTGTGCTAAGACCAGAATTCTCAGGCCAAGGGATAATACCACTGTATGGGCTTTTGTTATTTATTGCTGTTTGGAAACTTTAAATCAACTCATCCACCAGGAGCAGGGCCCATTTTCTGTCGCACTGTAACTATGGGTAAGATTTCAGTGCTTATAAGAAATGATCGGTCAGTGCACAGTTGCTGAGTGCCCCCTGGGAACGGAGCATCCTGCTACCATCAGCTGTTACTTGTTTGCACAATTTATTTTAGGTCAGCCTAGTTTTTCCAGGGCTTGGGAGCAATTTGAAAAGCAAGGCTGACCCTAGAAAGAGCTCACTAAAACACTGGTTATTGCTTTCTGAAAGGAACAGCATCTGGAGGAGGCCTGAGTCTGGCACTTGAGGGAGTGAAGCACACGTCCACTGCTGAGCTGTTTTAAATTGGGTAGAATGAGAGCAATCAAGAACACAGGGGAGAAAGGCTGTGTAGGCTGATGGGGGTGGAAGGATTATCTAATGGGCTTTCTGGCTTCTCAGTAAGAGTATATTCAGGCACTTTAGTTGCATTGTCCCAAGACTTTTGCTGTTCCTGCATCAGAGCTATTTCTCAGAATAAATACATTAGATATCTCACTTATGAAGCTCATTTTCTACCTAAGGATGGATAATAGTACTACATCCTGTGAGGATTATTTTCATTTTCCTTTTAAGTCAGATATTTTTCCTTTGTCAGTGGCAAAATGGCAATAGTGACTTGCTCTATGATTATCAGAAAATAAAGCACTAACAATTCACAGTAAGACAAGAACAATTACTGAACTGCATAAGGAAAGCAGAAGAAAACATGTTCAATCTTAAAGATACTATGCAACAAAAGAAATGCAAAATAATCAATATAATGCCCATTAAAATTATAAAAATACTGAAAGTGATATAATCCCCAATAATGAGTGTGGGAAATTGGCTCACTGCCAGAAATACAGTACATAAATACAGTTCAGCCTATTTGAAAGCAATTTGGCAGTGTTTGAAGTCATAAAAATAGCTATATTCCAAACTCAGTAATTGAAAGTCTAAAAATTTATCTTAAGAATGTAATTTAAATGAATAAAAAAGCTATAGGCTTAAGGGTGCACACAGAAATATTGCTAAAAATCTAAAATAGCCAAAATGTCTTGCAAAATGCATAGGAGGTCACTTTATAAATTATGGAATAGGAACTCAATGAAGTTCAGGCCTCAGGGCTCCAGAGAGGGCGTTAATTACAACAGAATAACAACTTAAATGTATTTTATGATTGTAACTAAGTATGTAAAGGGGCTAATCCCAGGAAGAAACATGGAAAAATAAAATTAATTTGCTAAGTTAGTAGAGTTGCAGATGATTTCTTGTTTGTGTTTTGCTACTGCCAGGTCTGTACATTTCACAGCCCCTAGCATGCTGGCTTACATCTTCCATGCTTCTTCCACAGTGCGCCTCCTCTCCAGGATTTCCCTTCGCAGCTTTACCATCTCCTTCTGAATCTCTTCCTTCTCCTTTTTGGCCTCCAGAGCCTTCCTTTTCTTCTCTTCTTGCACCAGATACTGAGCCTCCAAGAAAGCCGATTTTTTCAAGACCTTTTCCATTCTACGGCACTCCAGCTCTTTCTCACGCCTTAAGCGATTTTCTTTAACCTTAGAATATAGGGTGAGATGCAGTCTTTCAAGCAGAAGGGGCAAGCAAAACCTTAGAACACATCTGCAAGTTCTAAATACAACCACCTTACAATATCATGGCCTAGAGCTCCACTGTGTAATGGTAGGATGGGGAAAATCATTTGCTTACTGGTGAAGCCAATAAGAAGTTTTACACAAAGGCAGATGAAGATAACTCTCCAACAATCTGGGAAGGATCTGCATCATGGAAAAGTTGAGTCTAGCGGGCCAGATCCCAAGTTTTAGATTCTTATTTTGAAATGGTTTCCCATCCATAAGATTGTCCAAGGTGCCCAAGAACTGTTTTCTTCCTTTTTTTTTTTTTTTTTTAACTTAGGCTGCCTGCATTCTAATTATAACTTAAGAAAGAATTGTTTTTGGCAACTATGCTGTAAAGGATGTAATGGTGATTTGTTGCCTTAAGGAACACCACAATTCTTTATTTATTATTTAAATGTGTTAGTAATTCTGGATTGTATTTGGAAATCAAAAACATGAAGTTCATCAATATTACTAAATAAGCATATCCATTTCCCCTAAACCTATTATGCCTTTAGAGCTACGAATTAAGGAAATGGTCTTTTGCTCCCATTGTACTGAACTTTACTCTTACCTGGCTCTCTCGTTCCTGAGATACCCAGGCAATGACCATGGGTCTCATGGAATCTCCTCTCATCCCCTCTGTCACACAACCAAACTGGGATCATATTGCTGCCCCCTTTCTCTAACATCCCCAGCACTGATCAGGCATACCTTCATAGTTAAACTTTTCAAATGTGGCAACTAGACATTAAGAATTCTAAGAAAGCAGCATACATATACAAATACATCAATTCCTGTTCTTAGTCATGGTCAGGTACCAAGACTGGGATATTTCCTGAAGTTCCTTCAAGTGTTGAGACAGTATTTTCCTCTACTACCTGTTATTTCCTTTGGAGAAAGAAAAGTTCCTATATGCCTTTCTAACTCAAAACAGATGAACTGGATTTAATTCAGATCTGTCTTCCTTTGCAAATTATAATCACAAAACAAGTGAATTTCAGTTGTCTAAAAAGAATTATCCTTATAATATTCACCAGAATATTCATGATAATATATTAATGTCACATTTCAAAAAGCAAATTCAAAGCAAATGCAACCTACATATTTCTAATAGGAAGTATCACATTCAAACTACTAAATCTTCATTTAACACTCTATTGGTCAAAATCAATTATTCTAATTTTGGTTATTTCTTCATTAAATTGTTTCCTATCCTCAGTTTATGAGAATTATTTTTCATCTGAAGTCTTATATTTTATTTTTATTCTTTCTAACCAAATCACAGATGGCACCCTTTTTCATAATAAAGCCTAAGTCTTTATTTAAGCTTATTAAATGTGTTACACAAAGATCGCTTCCTGTTATCCATTTTAATGTTGTTTTTCCCTCCCACCTGCTTATGTCTCATCTCCATGGTAAGACGAGGATCCTTCTGCTGCTTCTTGTCTTGGTTTTCCTTCATTCCAAGATCATCCAACATCCCAGAATCCACCACTTTTTTATGGAGCAGATGGTCTACAAATTTTTGAACAGTGGTACTTTCTTCTTCTTCCTCCAAATAGCTGCATAAATCTGGAAGAAACAACAAAAAAGGAAATTAAAAAAATAATTTTAATATAATATTTGTGTTTACATGAAGAGCAATAAAAAAACAAAGTTATATTTGGTAAATACTAACTGATAATGCCAGTTGGAAGAATATAGCCCTCAGCAATTACTTTCAGCTAAGAGGAAAAAGTTCTGCTCATTAAGAAATGCTCTTACCCACGTCCATAACAATTTCTTCACAGCCAAATCTAAAAGATACTACTTCAGTCTAAATAAACTTTAGAACTCTACTAACAAAGCTTTACTGCATAACTGACATAAAACAAATTATAAATGTTTAAAGTCTACAATAAATTTTGACACATGCATATGCTAATAAAGCTGTCACCACAATCAAGATAAGGAACATAAGCATCAACCCAAACAGTGTCCTCATGCTGATGTGTGGTTCTCTTCCGTATTCCTCCTCAGACCCTCTGCACCACTTCTTAAAGCACGTAACAGCTTTCTGTCACTAAAGATCTACAAACTGCTATACAGGGTTTCAGGGTAAATCCTCAGGGGATTTGACTGACCTTGTCAGATGCAAAAGTTACATTTTTTTGAATATAGGTCTTGCTTTATCTTGATCTTAACCATCCAGCAGAAAAGTATAAACATGAGGTATAAACAGTAAAGTCATATTAATAGGCTGAGCTGTAAAAGGCTCAAGTCAACAACTTCTGACATTGCCAGTTCTGTGGATAATTCATTACTATTCTGGGCTAGTGGACTATATTGGATTATTTTGCTGAATTCATGCACCTACAATATTTGAATGGTAATGGAATACCCATCTCTGACAAAACGAAACAAAAAGGGGGGATACATATGACCCTTTTGTAGTGAAAAAAATATATATCCTAATACACAAAATAGTTAGGATAAATATACAGCTACTTTCTTTTTAGTTTAATGTGAAGAAAATTTGTACTAATAGTATTTAGATGAGATGCCTACATCTTGTACTATAAATACTATTACGAAGACAACAATATGCAATGTACGAATTATTGTAACTGTCCTACTAACCTGTTTTGAAACTGTCTCATTGCTATTCCTTTCTCAATAAATAAAATTAATTTAAAAAAGAGCTTTCTGAAACTATAGTTTTCACTTCAGAACTTTACATAGATTAAACCATGCACTCTGTACTTTCTGGTTTGGCTTTTCACTCAGCACAAACATTTTGAGACTCATCCATTTGTGGGCATTGGCAGTTTATTGGTTTTTATTTCTGAATATTACATTGTATGAATATACCATAATTTGGTATATTCATATGTTGATGGATACTAGGGTTGTTTTCAGATTTGGGTTATTACAAATAAAATTGTCATAATGTGTACGAACATAGATTTCCTGCTGGGAAAATATCTAGAAAGGAAATGGGTGAATTATATGATACATGGATGCTTAACTTTTTAAGAAACCATTAGACTGTTGTCCAAAGTGGTTACACAATTTCACATTTTTCCACCAGCAATGTACTATTCCAGTTTCCTCACTTCCTTATCAATACTTGGCATGACCAGTCTTTTAACTTCAAGCTATTTAAATAGATACTATAGGGGCTAGGGAGATGGCTCAGTAGAATAAGTGCCTGCCTAGCAAGCACAGGGGCCTGAGTTCAATCCCTGGCTCTGCAAAATAAAATTAAAATAAATAAATAGGCACTGTAGTGGTAACTCACACATTTTACTTTACATTTCCCTAATGACATGATACCAAACATCTTCTTTGTTGATATTTTTGAAGTGATTTCTTGCATTATTGACAGTGAGATATTGAACTCTCCATTTATTGTTATTGAATGACGTATTTCTCTCAAATTTTGTTAATTTTTGCTTCATCTATTTTTAGATGTTAATATATAATGATAATATACTAATGTCGCATTTCAAAAAGCATGTTCACATGCAATCTATACATTTCTAATAGGAAGTATCACATTCAAACTGGTAATAAGGCTTCATTTAACACTATTGGTCAAAACCAATTATTCTTATTTCTTAAATAATTCTTCCCATTTACATAACTTTAAAAATACTGCTTTCTTGATGGATTGGCCTCTTTACTATTAAAAAATTCTTTGCTAGTATGTTTTTGCATTAAAGTCTACTTTTTTTCTGATATAAGCATAGTTACTCTAGTTCTTTTTGTTACTAATTTCTTTGTATCTTTATTCCACACTTTTTCTTTTTTTTGAGGGGGGAACTGGGCCTCAGTTGAACTATGTAACCCTGTGCATTCCAGTGCTTTGAACTTGTAATTTTTCTGATTCAGCTTGTACTGGGTTTACAAATACGTGCCACTATATCAACATCCATCTTTTAACTTTCAACTTGTCTGTGTCTTAAGTCTAAAGTGTGTCTCTCTTTCATATAACATATAGTTATGTCATACACACACACACCACACACACACATACAATGTCTCTGTGTGTGTGTGTGTGAGGGGGATACCAGGAATTGAACTTACCATCTCCCATTTGCAAAGCAGGTGCTGTGCTACTGAGCTATATCCCCGGCCCCATATATTTTCACCTTTTCTTTCATCTCTGCTGTTGAACTACAGTGTTTAAATCTATTTATATTTAATATAATGATAAAGTAGGATTGTATTTGTTATTTTAATATTTATTTTTTATATAACAAGTTTTATAAAACTTCTCAAGGAATTCTCCTTGAGAGGATTTTTCAATGCATTTTCCTAAAAGAATTTTACTTGAGAATTTTTTTTTGTTTTCCCAAAAGTTTTTTTTTTTTTTTTTTTTTTTTTTTTTGGCAGAAGTAGGGATTGAACTCAGGCCCAGGCCCTTGCACTTGCCAGGGAAGCGCTTATTCCACTGAGCCATCTCCCCAGGCCCCTTTTTCCCAGAAGTACATGTTAGATTTTGTTAAGTGCTTTTGTCTATGCATATTTATAGAACAACATGGTAGTACTGAAACATTCTATTTTAATAACAGCTCTAATAAATTAAAAATGTCCTGAAGGCAGCAATAAGAACGGTAAGATTCACAGATCACATGACATAAAGAATTATTGATAGCTCTGGTACTATTTAGTCTGGGAACATTGAAGAATATGATTGACTGTATATTAAAATTCCACCAAAGTAAAAAGACTAATCTTAAAAGAGGTCCTATTTTCTGTTGTATCAAAGGATAAAGTTACTGAGATCAAAATTCTAATTCTTCTGAGGAAGAATTCTATGGGGGTTAGAACTTCCCAATAGCTAACAGGGCTCTTTTGTGAGGCAGGGTCCCTATCCTGGGAGAGGTCAGGTGGAACATGATATCACTGCTCTGTAGGCACACTGCAGATGCATGTCTATCTGGGTACATAAGGGAAGTATATTAGACTATGCAATCTTAAAGGATTCTTCTAACTTTCCAAGCTTGTGATTATATGAATCTTTACCTGGAGATTCTGTAGCTCTGAATGAGAGGATGCTGCCAGGTGAGTTCATAAAGGGTGCCTGAGTCATGCCTCAGAGCTGCCCCCATTATGGCCAGTCTAAGTGAAGCTCAGAGAAAAAAAACTGAGACTACTGAGTGCACGTATGGGGCTCTCACAAATTAGTTACTTATCTTGTGTGACTAACTTTGTACAAATGTAGGAGAAAAAAAATTAGGAAAGTAATGACCTCACTTATAAATCATAAAAAATATGTGAATCATTTAAAATATAAAATGAAAAAGAGGCCGGGGAGATGGCTCAGTGGAATAAGTACTTCCCTGGCAAGCACAAGGGCCTGAGTTCAATCCCAGTTCTGGGAAAATAAAAAAATAAATAAATAAAATGAAAAAGATACTTTTAATTCCATACCATTTGAATGGTCAATGTTATTTTAAACTTTATTGATAGCACCAGGCTATGCATATAGAAAACTGCATAAATTGTAGAAACTGTGTGAAGTTAGTCTTATCTTGCATTGTGTTTGGCACTTTCATGATATCACTTTTGGTTTTCCATTCCCTCTGGGTCTCCCTTAGTTCCCTTTCTTTGTAATTAAACAGCCAGGAACCAGAGAGGCAGCAATGGAAACAGAAACAATTTATACTGTAAATCCCTAAGGTCCCACAGCAGTGTGGATTTCTTCTCAATTGGATGCTTTGTGTTCAGTGATGACCAACCCGCAGCAGAGAGCCGAGGCCAGAACGCAGCATTATTGGAAGGTGATGTGGAGCCACTCCTAAGAAATGGTCTTAACTGAGCAAAACAATGGTCAAAGGCAGAGACCAAAAACGAGCTTTTCGTAGTAGCAGATGAGAGGTTGAAAGTAAGCATACATGCACAGAATCACTTGTTATGAAGGTAGCTTTCACACTACATTTTTATATTTGTAGGTGAAACAAATGATCTCATTTTATTCATGAGAAGAGAAACAAAAAGTGATATACATTAAATACAGATTGTTTTGGCATAGTTGAACCTATTATATACACAGCATAAGCTACTGGAAAAATATGTAATATTTGAAATGTTGTCCTAAAGAAAACTGTTCTGAGATTAAATTAAGTATATGATTGAATTTATCCGAAATTGATTTTCTCATGTTTCATGGTAGAAAAAAATGCCATTAAAGTTAAACTATCTAAATAAATAAATTAACTAAAATAAAATATACAATGATAAACTAATATTTAAGTGTAGTCTACATCAAAGTAAATAATCACTGAATGATACATGGGCAAGAAGCACTTTTTTAACTGCTATTATTATCATAAGCAAATTTACAAGTAACAATATTTTGATGCTTAAAAACATAGTAAATTTATCAAGGCTACAGTGTAAGAAATTATATTTAACCAAGAAAAAGCTAATTAATAAAGCTACACAAAACAGCTCAGTGGACTAAGCACCGGCTTTAGCAAGCACAGGGACCAGGGTTTGATCTCCGGTCCTACATGCAGCACCAGCCCTGCCCCTGGAGCACACTGAGCCAGTGATGGAGTCCAGGTGGAGTGGCACAAACCTGTAATCCCCACACTGGGGAGGCTAAAAGCAGGAAGATTAAGTCTGAGGTGTGTAGTGAGACCCTGTACCAAATACATAAAGAGAAAAACAAAACTAAACAAAACACATAAAAAATCAAATACTGCTTCATTTATTACTCAAAACAATTTTTAAAACATTAGACTCATGTGTTAGAAAAGCTGTGAACAATCAGGTGAGCTCTTACCATCAAATCTTTCATCTTTCCAATGGTCACTGGCCCCTGGCTTAGGGGTTACACTCGACACAGTGTTGTCAGCATCCTCTTCTCCATCACTTGCTAATTCTTGTTTAAGTTTGGTGCCTAGCCAGTCACTGACTAATTCCTGAGCTAGCAATAAAACAAAAACATTATTTAATGTTAACATTTAAACACCATTTATTTCAATTTCTTCACAGTCTTCGTTGTTTTCAATAAATACTACTTGAGCATCTATCATGCGTCAAGGACTAGTCTAGATGCTGGACTACGGCAATTAACAAAACTGGAAAACATAAAGCTGAAGCTTACATTCTGAGAAAAAAAAATAGATATAAGAAAAATCAGGGGAAGTAGAGGAGTTTAGAAGTAAAAGGAGGGTATTGTAGTTTTGTTTTGTTTTGAAGAGTTACACGATAATTTCTTGAGCCCCTCCCTGCCCTTCAGTCTTCAGGTCACTTTTTCTGCGTGTAGAGCTTGTTGCCAGCACCAGGAAGACGGCTGGGGGGAGTGCTGCAGCGCACCGCTGCATGACGTTCACGATGTGGTTGTAGCTGTCTTCTTCATACTGTGAAAGCACAGCCAGCAGATCCAGCTCCTCGTTCACCCTGGTTACTTTCTGCCCATAACTCTCCTACAAGATCTGGCGCTGCTGCGGAGTGGCTCACTACAGATACTGAACCGCCAGCCACCTGCATTTATTATCCTGGATGTCGGTGCCAATCTTTCTGTCACACTGGGGTCCCCAAAGAGGTCCAGGAAATCCTCCTGTGTCTGGAAGAACTCGCCCATCACCATCAGGATCCTCCTGGCATTGCTGTGCTCCTTCCCCGTCAATGCCGGCTATGTACATGGCAGCAGCAACAGGCAGGTAGGAGGAGTAGAAGGCTGTCTTGTACTTGACAGTACATCTGTACCTCTTTCCAGT
>PVKA01039037.1:0-19774 GCA_004027165.1 Ctenomys sociabilis
TGTTTCTCTGGCACAGTGTGCCTGGAGCTGTCACCGGGCCACGGGAGGTGACGGGCAGCTTAATCCCTGGGAAATGTATCTCAGGCACGATGGGCCTGAGGTTCTACACTCACTGAACTTTGATGCCCAGAGAATCGGTGAAATTCCCACTCAATCAGTGGGCTTAAGGTCAGTTGATCGGGGGAGGTGTTTTTTTTTTTTTTTTTCTTTTTTCCTTTTTAATTTCCTTTTTATAACTTTTTTGAACAATTTTGCAAGTTGATATTTCATAATCTCCACAAAGAATTTGAAGATAACTTTATGCAATATAACAACCATTGTTGAATTCCTAATGTTTTGTTTAGTGAAATTCGGAATCATTTCTAGTGTTTTCTCTCTATTTTTGTTGTGTTTAAAATAATAAAAATATAAATACAATCTATTAAAAATAGTCGAAGGAACAAGAAAAAAATTGTGCTTGGAAAAGAACAAGACAAGCAAGTATCTCAACAGAAATACGGAAGCTACAAGACCACAGTATATCTTCAAAGTAGAAAAGGAGAATATTTTCTAACCTAGAGTTATTCATCAGAAAATACGTCTTTATTTTTTTAAATTTTTTTATTTTTATTTTTTCATTTATTTCTATTTTATTGAAATACAAATGTCAATCAGACAGTTTCAAAACACCATAACCATACAGAGTCGATGAAATAATACATTGCAAACTGTTTTCATAAGTTTTGGTATTGTACAAGGTCCATACATGATATTATATTTACAGGTTTTTATACAGCTGAATTATATCAAACATTGAATAATTATTTACCTAGTGGATGACCATAGCACTAAAAGCTGACAAAATATCCTTTCCAACCACCATTAGTGCAGATCTTGCCTCTCAGAGAATTATGTAGAAGCACAGCGTTATCTGTCCCAACTGTACTGTCTGTACACACACATGATGATTTTTTCTTTCTACAACCCTTTCTTTGTCTACACTTGTCAAAAGTGGGCACTCTGTTGACATTCAACCACCTTATGCGCTTGAACTCCACACCACAATCCAACACAGTCCAGCATTCTGCAACCATAGGGAGTTATTCAAAGAATGAGCGGGTCCTGAGGTTTCAGGCCAATCTCTGGCTTGGAGGGGTTGGGGACAGGGATCCGCGTAGCGTGTGTGGGAAGAAGCCAAAGGCTCTCCCTCAGACTCACCACACTCTCACTGATCTTGGAAGCCTGGTGAGTCCTGTAAATTTGCTCTCGCTGGGTGATCTAGGCACGGGAACCAGGAGGCCGCTGGAGTCAGCCACTTTCTCAGGCTGGTCTCTGGCTGGGCAGGCGTGGGCGGGATGGAGGAGGATGGTGGAGTCGGCTGTGGTGTTTCTGGCCGGTCGCTAGGGCTGGGTGGGCGCGGGCAGGATGGAGCAGGATGTGGAGTCGGCTGCGCTGTCTCTGACCGGTCTTGATTTCATTAAATAATCATCCACAGCTCACCTCCCTCAATGGGCCAATGTGTTTGTGAAACTGGGTAAATAAGCAAAAGGGAAAAGTTATAGTTGTGCATATATGTGAAGTGATTTGTGCAATTATAGTGCCAATTTCTGTTCCCTCTTTGAAAGGTGAAGTTAATGTTCAGTTTATTTTTCCTTATCCTTATTATTATATTTCCTATTTCTTATAACTTTCTTGTTTTAACTTTTCCTAATAAATTTTGCACGTTTATATCTGGTAACCTAAACAACTTATTTGAGAATAACATCATGTAATATAGTATCCATTGTTGAACTTATTTTATTTAGTGAAATTTTGTCTTATATTAATGCTTTCTTTATTTATATTTTTTTATTCTTTAAAAAATTTTAAAAAGAAGCTAACACATGCATCTATACTCTGAAATAATATAGAATTCATGATAACTTTATACACTTTCTAAGGACCAAGAAACCACATGGACATTTGGGAGACACTTTGCGGAACACAGTGCATCCAAGTAAGCTCTGTATGGTACAAATGCTGACCCAGACTATGAAAAGTTCTTCTCACTTACAGAAGAAGGTCTCACTGCAGCTCTCTGCTGATGCTCAGTCTTAACCTTGCCTGAGCAGGCCTTTTGGACAGCTGACATCGGGGTGGTCCTGGGTCACTTTGTTTTGAGGACAGCCCTTCAGGTGGGCTCAGAAGATAGGACTCCAAATTGGTTGTTTTAAGTTGAGAGGCTGAGTCGACAGAGGAAGCCCCATGCTTCATTGAGAGTTTGCACGTAACTCATACCTGCTGTTGTTGGCAGTAGTGCACTGTGCAGTGTGTAATCTCAGGTGAGCCCCCAATCTTGCCAGTAACTCCTGGATTTCAGAGCCTACATATTAGGCCCTTGCTTCAGTTGGGAGCAGCTGAGAGGTCCTGGGCTCAGCTAGGTCATTTTGAGGAGCTGTCGTGCAAGTGTGGAAGCTCTGAGCCTACTTGAGGTCCCCAGTGAGTGCATCCCTGTCTGTGCTATCAGGCCAGTAGCTGGGACACTACTGCCAAGATACGCCACTTCTACACCAACACGCATGGTGGCTTCTCTACCTGAGAAATTCCCAAGTAGAAGACTACTGTTCAAAGGTGGTATAGTGGGTTTGACTTAGAACATAGTATCCTGGCTTTGGGTGGGTTCAACTTTAGGTGAGAGAGAACACTGAGGACTCCAGAAAATTCCCTAGAATTTCCTATCAGTTCTATAATGGTCTGTTGGGGGTGGCCAATTAAGTCAGCCTCTGGTATAAGAGAAACCAGATATGTCCTTCTGGTGTCTCTCCTCCATGAAAAGAGAGGAAAGAGAACCAGTAATTATGCAGTTGAGTTCCTCAATGAAGTAAGAAAATCTGACCCAGCAAGCCCGTCTCTGAGCAATCCAGATCTCTCTGTTGGTTCTGGTCCACACCGGGCTGGCTTGGATGAGTCATTTCCCAGCTCTGCCCTCAAGAAAATGTGACACAATCCATAACCCAGGATGTGAATGAGGGCTTCAGGAACCAGGGCCTGGGTCCAGGACAAGTAATGCAGGCACACACACCACCCAGTAGAATAGACCATGAAGTCCTTCTCTGCCCCAGGTGTCAGGCCTCACACTCCCTCAGTATGGAGACTGGGTGTGTGATCGCCCAACTTCTCAGAGTGAGGCTGGAAAAATGGCACACTCTTTGTGTTTGATGAGAATGACTTGCACTCTGCAATACACAATTGCAGAGATTACTGTCTGCTCTTGAGTCTAAGGAAGCTGCATTCAGGGTTATTAAGTGGGGAGTTCCTCACTTACACAGCAGGGTGAGTGGAACACTAGGGTCTCTGAAGAAGGAGAACCACAGGTAAAAGTAATTATCTGCCCTGGTCCTGTCTCAATGAGAATTATTTGAACCCTTGTCAAATATAAGATGTTTGAGTTTCCTTGGTATCGTTTTGTTCCACTCATATAGCAGTCTTTTTTTTTCCTCTCTCTTTTTTTGTGGGAGCATGATTTTGTATTACTGTAGCCTGTACTTCGATTTCAGATCAAGTATTGTGGTGCTTCCTAGCTGGCACTTATTGCCTAGTTTTGCTGTTATTAATCTAAGTTTCTCTTTTTCTGTGTGAATTTTAGGGTTGTTTTCTAGAGTTCTGTGAGGAATCCTTCAGAAATTTTGATTGGGGCCGCGTCACATTTGTACAATCCCTTTAGAATTTGGAACATTGTGTTGGTACCTTTTCTGCCTATCTGAGAAAACATATCATTCCCTTTTCTGTTGTCACATTCAGTATCTATTTAAAGAATAGTGTAGATTTCCTTGTATAAGTCTTTCACCTTGTTCTTAACAATGGTTTCTACATATTTAGTTTCTCTCAGTGATGGTGTGACAGTTATTATCTCTCTTATTTATTTATTGAATTAATTATGTACAGGAACAGTATTCATTTCTGTGTGTGGACTATGCATCCTTCTCCAGAAGTTATTTTTAAATTGAATTTTCAGAGTATGTTCTAAGATTCTTTGAGGGCTTCTATGTAGAATACAAGGTCAATTCTGAGTCATGATAAAGTACATCTTTCTTCATACACATATGTTTTGATTTCTTTGTCTTACTTAGTTTTATTATGAATTTGATTCAAATTGTTTTGTTAAGCGTTGAAGTGGATCTCCTTGTTCTGTTCTTGATTGTTCTGAGAAAGTCTTGCATTTCATCCCTTTTAATATGAACTTGGTCCATGCCTTCCCACAGATTCCATTGAAGAGATGTGGGTGAGTGCCCTTTACCTATTTCTTTCAGAATTCTCATTGTGGCGGCATGTGTGATTGTTCAATTATATATTCTGTGGATATTAGATTAGTTCTATGTATTGTGTCCAAGATTGTCTTTATGGTTTTCAATATAGCGACGTTTCTTGTGACCTCCTTTAGAAACTGTAGGAGGCAGTGGTGAACTATCAACTGTGAGTGAGTGCCATCATTTCATGCAGCAGATTATATACAGTATCGTACTAAAAGTGAGTTGTACATATTGCTGTTCATTGAAGGTTATCTCTACCTGAGGAAGGGCACTTCCCAGTTCACAAGCTTCCTATGCCACACTATTTTCCTTAGAATCTTGTGCTATGATGTGTACCTCAGCCTGCACACAGCTTCATTTCATATCCCAGGATCATGGGGACTGGATCATGTGAAGCCTAGAGTGTCCCACTGAGGGCAGTCCTGAAATGAGCATTTGTGTCAGACAACATGTGTGTGATGCTGAGTTGAGAAAACTAAAAAACCCCTCTTTCCTACAGACAACTGAATCTTAAGCAATGTTTTGTTTGTTCCACAGAATAGCATGATGCCTCTTGCTCAGCAGGACCAAGACAGAATCCATGGGGGAATTCATCTTGACCAGAGAAATGTGAAAGGCCTCACTCACTCTTGTGCAGGGTCTCATGCATGAGGAAGAAGCAACAGCCACTGATTCCTATGCATTCTCTTAATCCTGTGCTTTAATTGGTGGGACAGCACAAAAAGAGCCAGGAAGTATTATAACAAGCTGTCCTCCAATTCCTCATGTTGTCTGCTCTCCTTCAATTTCCATGGTTTCCAGTGAAATCAGTAAGTTCCATGTGGTTTCCACCACTGAAGAAGAGGGTGCAGGTCTGTCCCAAGACAAAAATGCACATCAGGTGAGGATGGATGGGTCCAGAAATGATAGGTTAGATAAGATTGTGCTATTTCTGCTTCAGAAATATCAAAAGAATGAGCAGATCACCATGGAAGAAGTGGTGCCCCTAGTGGACCATGATTCTATTGATGACATCCCTGTGACCTGTAGGGAAATCTGTGAGTCCATGTGTCTGGATTTTGGCATTATTATGAGGGTTGTGGATTCCACTACCCACACTTATGAGCTTGCCTCTACCCTTGCCCTCACTTATACTGGGAAACTGGATGACACTGACCAGATTATTCCTAAAGCTGACCTCTTTATTCTCATCCTGAGTTTGATTTTCCTAAAGGGCGACCAAGTTAGTGAAGAGCACCTTAAGGAAATTCTGAGATAGAGAAAGATATTAGCTGACAGAGCACACATTGCTGTTGAGCATACCTGGAAATTCGTTAGAGAGGATTTGGTTCTGGCAGATTACCTGGTGTACCAGCAGTTTCCTAACAGTTATCCTGCTCAGTATGAGTTCCTGTGGGGTACAAGGGCCCTTGCTGAAACAACCAAGATGAAAATACTAGAGCATGCCTTCATGCTCGATGAGGAATATTCCAGGGCTTGTTGATACCATAAGCAGCAGCCAGTGAGTAAGACAAAAAGGCATGTTTAGGGCCTCTGCTGGGCAAGATCAGTGATGGCTTCAGAGACTGCTGTGCAGCAAGTCTCAGGCATTGTTTACAGAACACAGGGCATTAAGTAACTTTATCTTTTGTGTTTCAGGAGAAGATGCAGTTTTCTAAGCAATGAAGTTGGAGGGTTGCAGTAAAATTCCAAGCAAAGAAACTTGACATCCCTTCTTGCATTATGTAGTGATCGGGATGTGTTTCATTTATGCTTTTTAAAATCTTGTTCTTCTTGAGAGATCATTGCCACATTAAAATATGATTTCAGAAATGATGGTGATGTTGCCTGTGTTTTCCATTCCTGATATGATTAGTAAATTACAAATTCTGATGTGACTCTGATTTTATTTGGCATTGATTAGAAATTAATTTTGCCCAGGTTCTGCAGTATAAGAGATTTTCCTTTTTGTTTGAATGAAAAGATTATTTTGTGATGATAAAATATGTTTGATATAGAATTTTTCTTTCTAATGTATAAGAAATTGACTAGAATTTAGATTGTACATGAAAATAGATATACTTCTAATATCACTTCTTTGATTTTTATATTTTTATTGTGTTACTCTACAATGTGTGTGTGTGTATGTGTATGTGTGCTTTTGTGTGTATAAGGATATTTGCTTGGAGTCTTCAGTTATATTGACAAAATGACTTGAAAACATGAATCCCATCAACTCATGGTCACCGTGAGCTGGAAACATTTTCTTAATAGTGGAGGAATTCATTGTAGAAAAGGATTAGGGAATACAAGTGGAGGATTGGGGATTCTGAACAGCTCCCCCAAAAAAGAGGGATTTCAAATTCTATTAGTAGAAATCTTTCTTCTCATGTATTTAAGAGAAAGTAGCTGTATATCTGTCCTAAGTATTTTGTATATATGGATACAGTAGCAGAGAATTAACTGTAATTCCTTGATTTAGGCACACACTTCCAGATAGACAAGGAAGTGTAGATGTTTTACAGTAGACCAAAGGTAGGCATTAGGTGTGCCATGATGGAAGGCTATGAGTTTAGGGAAGTTGAGACAGACAAACTGGAAGTATAGCATCCATTATTACAATTAGAGTTGCATATTTTTTTCTTTTTGGTCCAACATAGATTACCATGTTTGCACATTGTACACTGAATAACTACTACGAAGACAACAATATGCAATGTATTAATTTCTGTAACTGTCCTACTAATCTGTTTTGAAACTGTCTCATTGCTAATTGTTTCTCAATTAAATTACTAAAAAAAGAAATTTCTGGATAAATAAAAAAGAGGGATTCCAAATACCGTGCTCAAGATCCTACCTCTGAAAGTAATTTTTATGAAGCAAAATAATGAGTGAAGTACTACATGTTTCTACGTTATTATAAACAAATGAGATTTCAAGTATTGTCACTTAAGCAATATTGATTCAAGTATAGCAAGTGTAGATGAATGACATCATTAACCATGAACACTAGTCTATTGTCTCAGTGTGCTCTTTAGTCTTAGCAGGCATAATTCTAATCTCAACCTTTGCCTTAGTGGTGTAACTCTTAGAATTTTGCAAAGGGCATTCCTGGTAGAGTGATAGTGGAAATTCTCAAAATGATTTGCCAACAATTCCAGCCTCTGCTCATCCATTCCGGAAGTAAGGAAAATTAGCCATTGTGAATTTAGTCTTCAGTTGTGCTTCCTGCTACTATGTTTATGTGTTGTGATCTCTTACAGGGCATTGCCCTATCAGAATGCATACTGTATTTCTCATTACATTAGCATTAATGTTTCCACAGGTGAAGATGTATATCCACCTGGAGTTATGGCAGGACCAGGTAGTTTCCATCCAGCTGCTCAAAGCTGAGAAGTATCAGTTTAAGGGAAACTAGAACCAGAAGCCTACTCTAGATAGCTCATATAAGGCACCTTAGATAGACTTCATATTATGATTTAGTAGTTACACTCTGTTCGTAAAGTTGATCAAGTTAACACAGGAAAGGAACTCTGGAACATATCCCATTCTTCCTTTGGCAGGATCACTGAAATTTTGGCAAGTAGCCAAAAATAAATAAATTTTCCTAGACATTATAATAAGTATGATCAAAACATGTGCACTAGAACGGAAAGGCAATGGTACTCAGTTGGAATTTAGGGACCTCCACTTGTAGAGGACCTTGTGCTAAAGCCATGAGAAGATCAAGAGAACAAATTTAGAGACACCTGTTGTGCTTTTCTCAATTGAATTGTACATTTTCTGGCTTAAGGCAACATAGTAGTCAGCTATTCCTGTGTCTGCAAACGTCCAGAAGGGCGTCTGTGATTAGAGCACTTTTTACAACTAGCTTTTTTAGTATGACATAGTTTTTGAACATCATTGGTTATAATTGTCTGCTGGATATTTTAGACCAAATTATATGGAGATGTATGTTCACCAATAATCACCATTTACTCTCTGATAAACTGAACTGAGTCCCCTAATACAATTCCTTGGAACTATGTACAGACCAGCTCTTCTCATCTGCAAGTGGCAGCCATCATTATAGGGCATTCTCTTCCTTGCTCATGTTGTTTTATGAGAAAACATGGAACACTGTCTCCTCTTAGAAAGAAAGAGAAGAAAAAAGAAAAGGAACGGAGAGGGAAAAAAGGAAAGGAGAGAAATCTAATTGCTCAGATTGGTCTCAGGTAGACATTATAAATAATGATGTAGAAAAACAATGCCATACTAAAAAGATTTATATATACAAAGATGCCCCAGGGATGAGCTCTCGGCCCAAGTTATCAGGCCTAACTACTCGTGAGCATGGCGCTGTGATGTATTTCCCTCACTTCTGTGAGTGAGACCCATGTAATGGTAACATGCTTGTGTACAGAGTGGGTGCTTTGCAATCCAGGGGAGAAGAATCCTCAGGAGTCTGTGCCACTAATTTTTGTAAAAAGGTTGGATTTTATCCATTTTTCACTCACAGCAGTAGTCCTCTCTATGTAAGCACCACAGGGTCTGTCACAATTATTACCTGATGAAGAAACTGTAGTCTTCTGAGGTATACATATTTCAAGTTGTATTGCTCTTAGTTAATTGGAAGAATTCTCAGCCTGACTATGCATACTGATACCTATGAACTAAACAAGAGCACTGAAGAGATCAATGTGTAATACTAAGGTCATGCTTGGAATGTCTGTCGTTCTGGTCTTCTAAATACATACTGCTTATCATGGCATACCAATTACTGCCATAATGTCTCTTAAGTAAATGTTTCTTTTTTTAAAAAAAATGGTAATAAATGAAAGCAAGATACAAGAAAAAATGTATGACTGTCCTACTACAATGCTATATATGCTTAAATGAGTAAATTTGCTTAAATATATGTAATTGTTAATTCTTATTTTTTAAGTTTTATTTCTTTTTTTTTTCTTCACATTCTGTAGGGCATTAAAGTTTAAAATATCAGTACTAAATGTAAAATACCTGTTCCATGCTATGCTAAGATGATTGATATTTAGGACAGTGAATTTTAAGTTTGACTTAAAATTATTACCCTATGTTATAGGGTAATAATATCATTAAGCTTCTCTTCTGGAGGGTTAATAACTTAAGTTTGGAGACTCAAAATTAGAGAAGAAGAATGCTGCAAGGACAGTCAGTGTTTTGGCCCTGCATTGTAACATCCTGCAACTCAGATTTTTCCCTAATTTTCTGATCAAGTAGATTATGGGGCCACAGACGAAAGTGATTGATGAAGTACAGTGTGCCTAAAGAGAGGCACATGGAGAAAGAACGCTCTTTCTGGCTTTCTAAAAGAGCTAATTAGTCAAACAATATCCTTGAATCAACAACATAGCTGACACTTACAAAGGATCTACACACTACAGCACACGGTTTCAGAATAGGTACTGAGGGGATTTGACTGACCTTGCCAGATTCGAAAGTTACATTTCTTATTATACGGTTTATATTTTATCTTGGTCTTAGCCATCCAGCAAAAAGTACAAAAATGAGGTATACAATGTAAGACCTAGATAGAGCAAGACTTATATACCAACACATGTACTTTATGTTTCTTATGTGGTCAGTGAAGCCCCCTCAGGGTTTATCTTGTAGTCCTTACATTGTTCTGAAGATCCTTTGCCTTTGTCATTCATGTAGACGAGTCACGCCCAATGCTTGACCAGTTTGCTCTCTGTGAGAGCCTGAGAGAATTTTTTCTCTCCCTGTGACCCTCCCCAGGCACACTACAGAACTTCAGTTTCTTTCCTCTGTGGTTCCATAATCTCCTTGTTCAGAAAATTTGGAGCTCAACTGAGTTTCATGCTGTTGCAGTACAGGTTCTCCTATATCCTGAGTCTGTGCTGACATTAAAAGGCTAGAGCCAAAATGTTGGCTGGCCTTGTGGCTCTTCTATTTCTCCAACTCTGATTTGTGAACTTAGGTGGATAAATATCCAGAAAAAAAGCTGAACAGTACACATATATCTCTATGATACAATGTATTCAGATCCTTTGGGAAAACTCCCAGTAGGGTGATAGCCGGCTTGAATGGGATTTCTCGTCCTACTGTTTTGAGAAGTCTCCACACTGAACTCCACAATGTTTGTATCAGTCTACATCCTCACCAGCAGTGGAGAAGTGTTCCCTTTTCTCCACATCCTCTCCAAAATCTTCAACCCCTCATCTTGAGTGCTAGGAGAACCCAATCCAGCACTCTTCCTTCTCCTTCCATGAAGTGTGGGCCTCACACACAGATCTTTTGTTCCTCTGATGCATAGCTGACGCAGTGAATGGAGTTTCTCTCTAGGAATGTGCATGGGGTCTCTCAGTCTGACAGCAGGAACAGAGAGAAATTCTTCAGAGTCCTCCTTGGTCTCTAGGGAAAATACTTTGTTGCCTGAAAGGCACTGTAGTCTTGTATTCCTATTCACCTGTTTGTGTTCCCCAAAGTCCAAGGTATCATCTCCCAGGTGCCTTTGTTTTTTTCTCCTACGTCCTCTAAAGCTGAAGTTCATTCTAACATTTTGGCCTCTGTAATGATCCAGGGCCAATGAAATAGGCAAATTTCAATGTTTTGTGGACACTTTCTCTGTGCTGGCACCTCTCTCCTCATCCTACATTCCATCTCACTTAATATAACTGACTCTGCCCACTTTGCTACTCTAACCTGAAGCCATTACCTGTTAAGAGGCCCTCCTGAGCCAACTCAATGAGCCCCAGACAGTGGAGTCCACCTCTAGCAATGCCCCTGGGGTCTCACAGCAGAGGAGTCTCAAGTGTCCACAACCTCCCTATGGAAAGAGACCTAATTCCTGAGTTCCATGGACTGCATATGTTTCCCTCATTCCATGAACGTGACTCCTGAGTGACAATGTAGTCTCAGTTGATTCTCCATCCTCATAGTGCAGGAATGACCCAACGAAATATCTGGATTGCTTGGTGACCCGCTCTGGGATGCAGCTTACACAATTCCCCTCCAACTCTGACACTGACTCTTGAAAAAGCTGGGGACCTGTCTGAATTTGTGCCATTTCTTCAGGCTGTAGTCAGACATCTGATGGTGATTAGTTTTCCCAGAACATGGCAGGGCCTGGTGTCCAAAGAAACTCGTCCTCAAATAGCTGACATAGTTTGACCTTTGAGTACAATTTTAATTCCTTAGTTGGAATTATGTTCCTTGTTTATCTACCTGTTTGGATATTTATTAATTTCATTGCCTAAATCTGACCAGTGTCCATGAGAGTTTCACCTGAAATGCACAATGTATGCTATGGAAAAATTTCATTACACCAAGGCTGTAATTTAGAACAGAGAACATCCTATCATCAGCACTGTACAAGCCAAACCTAGCAGCAACAAGAGAAAATACGTGGCAAATCTCATTCCCTTTTGTTTTTCCAAATATGTGTATCACAAACATTGCAATAATGTAGAATAAATCAAAATAATCACCGTAGTTAGTCTTTCAGTATGCGTTTGTAACCCCCTGATGTGCTCTGCCTTAGCTGATGCTTTATTCATAATATAATAACTTTATCACATGAATCAAAGATCTGTGTATAATATATGGCATTATACAGTGTTCAGTTCACAAATTTTTGATCATTTTAATTCTTTCTTCCTGCTCAGACACATTTTAAATGATGACATGAGGGAGTAAAAGTACCCTAAGTTCTGGATCACATAAACTGTCATTGTGAAAATCAATAGAGTGCCCTGATATATTTGTAAAGAAAATCACAATTTAAAATAAATGCCATATATAAGTTTTAGGACACTTCAAACTTAATCCACATAATCCATAGTAGAGAACCCTGTATCTTGTGATAAAACATACTACACACTAATATTTGTTTATTTCCTACATCATTTTGAAATCTGCATCATTTTGGTTGTTGCAGTCATATAAGCTAACTTAATAACTATGTATAATTTCCGTCTTTTCAAATATTCTTATGACTAAATGAACTGGGAAAGAGATTAAAGGGTAAATAGAGTTGTGTCCATCAATCTCTTATAGTTTTAATGTCTTCTGATTGCACCTGATTATCTACTTTGTATTTGCAATGGAAATAGGAATCTTTAATTGTAAAATGAAATAATAAATTCTGGCTTGCTGTTACATTTATTCATAATTAATAAATGCATATATAATATTAATGGTAGCTACATAACACTAGAAATTTGCAAACATGCAATACAATGTTAGTATACTCATAAGACTCGTGATCTGTGACTGCTGCATAAAATCTCAACAGATCTAAGATTCAATAAACAGGCAGAGAAAACCCTTGACTAGGAGGAATTGCACAAACATGAACACATGCAAATTTTCAATTGGAAGTTTCAGTCACTAATGGCTTAGAAATGGAGGCAGTTGCTTCATATTTTGAGCATACACCCATAGACCCCACTCATCACACAGAGGCTGGGAAGGAGGACTGAATGAACCAATGTGACAGAAGCCAGACTGAACAACACAGCAAGACTCGTAGAAAATAAAGATGATATATTCCAAGGGAATAGTGACAGTGGGCATATATTTCAGATAGTTTTGGATTTTATGTAACTCAGTAGCGAACTTTGGGATGAACCTAGTACCAGACATGCCCAAACGGCATGCTGACCCCACCAAAAAACAAAAAAAAATCCTCCACAGCCAGTTTTATACTTGACTTGTCCGTAGCGCACAATTTCTTTCCAATAGCTTTTGATCCAGGTGAACAGAGTTCTTCCAATTTTAACAGAGCATGGGGATGGTGACACACACCTGAAATCCAATACTCAAGATGCTAAAGCACAGCAGTTTACAGGACAGTCTGGGCAATTTAGCAAGATACTGAAAAAATGAATTTTTCAAAGGCCTGGGATATAGCTGTTTCAGAGCACTTTCCAAGTACAGACAATATCTTTTTTTTTATCAACTAATACTGCAAACAGCAACCAACAGAAGAAACTATGAAAAAACTATATGATGTATGAAACTTGAAAGAAGAGCATTCAGAGTAGGACAGTTTCACTAGATTTCTTTCAGTTTTCATGTCCTACAAGGGAAATTAGTTTTCAAAATAATTTTAACTTCATATTCTTTTTTTTTTTTTTTTTTTTTTTTGCATTTTAGGGAAGGGTGTACAGGGAGCTCAGGTCTCACTACTGGGTCAGACTTGTAGTGCTCCACCTGTTTATAGCCTCCCGGGATCTGAGATTACAAGTGTGTGCCACCATGTATAGTCTCAATTGCCCTCTCAGTGTGACACAGGAGCAGGGCTTACACAGCAGGCCCAAGGATTGAACCCCATCCCCTGCACCTGGTTACAGGTGCTTTAATCCAGGGAGCTACTTGTCTGGCCCACTAACTTTATATTATTTGCAGATACCCTTCCATACAAGTAGGTGAATTAAGTGGAACTGATTTTTAAGCATTTCATAGTTGAAAAAAATCTGTCTCTGTAATGTTTGATTTCCACTCAAGCTTAGAAAGTTGATATAACACATATGTAGATGTGCCCTGCCACTTATTGTTATGATGCTTATCAAATACTTTGTAAGGTAACATTTTCTCTATGCTTTTCCTATTACTCTAAGGCATAATAAAATGGAAAGTACTTACAAAGCCAAATTCATGGAAAATTTCTTCAAGACTTTGGACCTCTAAATTCATTTAATGTGAAAATAGCTACAGACTCTCACTGTTTTTTTAATTTATTTTTTATTTTATTGAACTACAAATATCAATCAGACAGTTTTAAGAGACCTTAACAAGACAGATTCAATAAATTAATACATTGCAAACTTTTCATACTGTTTTGGTATCATACAAGGTGCATACATGATACTATACTTACAGATATTATAGCAGATGTCTCTTATCAGTATATTAAGAGTGTAGCTGTTTATTTACACACTCACTGTTTTGAAAATATTCTATCATTCTCCTTGATGATGATGACTATATAGCGTGAGGTCAAATTATGTCTTGATTTGGGAGAGGGGCATGCATGAGGACCTAGGTCCAATTTCCTGAGTAGCAAAAATACATAACATTTTCCCAGCTAAGGTTTTCAAAAAATGTATGCTAGCAGTATGTTTGCATAAGTCTTTAGAAACTATATTAGTTTTGGTACTAACCTTAAAACCACTCATGTCATATGATCACAAAGATTTAAAGCATGGGTTTCA
Organism: Ctenomys sociabilis; assembly: GCA_004027165.1. Lineage (NCBI taxonomy): Eukaryota > Metazoa > Chordata > Mammalia > Rodentia > Ctenomyidae > Ctenomys > Ctenomys sociabilis. The sequence goes on from PVKA01039037.1 coordinate 14,444, forward strand.
TAATATTTTATTTACTATCCTTTAAGTATAGGAGTTGTTTACTTCAGGTTCTACCCATTGTCCACTACATCATGGTGATAGAAAAATGTGAAAATGGGTACATTTGAAGTATTACAGATGGAAGCATGCTGGTTAGCCTATGCAACCTTGGAATTTTGAAGAAATTGTATTCATTGATAGGACAATATATTGTAAAAGTTGGAAACTCTACTCCTATGTATATACACATTGTTTAAAGTAATAAATCATCATGTTCATTTAAAACTAAGAAAATAAAGTGAAATAAGTGCAATAGATATCATTTCTGAAAGCCATAAATGATCACATATTCAATACTATTAAGTACTCTTCTGATAGGCTTATGCGCTTGAATTACCTTCTCTGAATGCATAATCACTTGTGCTATAATTTTGTTGTATTTCCTACATGATTTTTTAATATTACTTTTGTTTTGTGGAAGTACAAATACCGATGAAACAGTTTTAAGATATCTTGACAAGATGGATTTCATAAATTAATACATTACAAATTGTTTTCATAATATTTTGGTATCATAAAAGGTGTATACATGATATTATACTTACAGACATTATTATATCATATGTCTCTTATCAGTAAATTAAGAGAATGTAGCTGTTTGCGTATCTTAATTTTTATACCTGAGTTACATCAAAGATTCAATAATTAATACTTTCTACCTTGTTATTTTCCTAGTGGTTATCCATAGTACTAGAAGACAACATAATATCCTGTCAAACCACCATTAGTGCAAATCATGCCCCTCATAGAATTATGTAGAACCACAGTGTTATCAATCCCAACTGTACTGTCCATACACACACATCATGGTCTTTCCATTCTGTACCCCTTCCTTGCTCTACACCCGTCAGAGATGGGCACTCTTTTATCATTCAACTAACTTAAGTGGTTGAACTCGACAACACAATCCACCACAGGCCAGAAGTCCACAACAATAGTGAGTTATCCGAAGATGTTGTCTACCATAGCCATTTACAGCTCAACTTAATATTATGGCTTCATGATGTATACTTCATTTTTATACTTTTCTGCTGGATGGTTAAGACCCTACATGATTTTTAATGGAGAAATTTTCTCCTCCGTCTCTGTTTACCTTGCATGTCATTTAGCTGTTCAAAACAGCAACTTATATGCTTTTCCATATTCGATACTGAGGATTTTGGTAAGGACACTATTGTCTTACATTATATCTACTTCAATGCCCATTGTGCAGGGCATCATAGTGTTACATGTTCCTCCTGTATGATGAACTTCACCAATCCCGCATTCAGCAATTTCTCCAAAAAAATCTGTTTAATTCAGTGGAGAATGGTTCTAGAAATCAACACTTGGGTGCTTAGTAGTCCTTGGGGGTTGGCAGCTATCATCTACTTCTGCTGACTGCACATAGAATATACTGTGTATACACAACACATTTATAAAAATCTATCTACATACATACATGTGAAATACTGGTTCATTATTAAGTTGAATGTGTGACTTGAGGCTGATGACACCAAATATAAACTATTTCCACAGGAGTAATTTTGGCCACTGCCTGTAGACAATCTATACCCTCTACCTCTACAAGTAGGGCTCCTCTGTAATACTACCCAAAACACACACTCTGTTCAGTTAATAGTTCAGTGCCAGTATATTGGAATTGAGAGACTTGGATTTTTTGATCCTACCCTTTTACCTCAATAGGACCATCTGTTCCAATTGAGGTATATTTGAACTCCCCCAACCTTCAGTCCCACTAGCTCTTCTCATTTGCAACAGTAATTTCCTCCTGCTTTATTCCCTGACATTGTAGATTCATTTGTAATACACTTAGGATTTTTCTAAATGGTTCACTTCTTGCTGTTCTGTAGGCTCACACTGCTGGGATTGACCACCTTTTAAATATAATTTAGATTTGCATATAATAAGGTTTAATCTTGGTGCTGTAAATTTTTAGGAGTTTTCATGAATGCACTGTACTTTTATCTGGATCCAGCAGGACTGCTGTAATAGTCTGCTTTCTTATTGCTGAATACAGTATCAGACACCCACAAAGTACTATAGCATAGTAATAACTGATTCATGCTTCAAGTTTATAAAAGAATACTGCAAAAGTAGAAATATCATGGGGTAAGGACTTGAATGAAAAAAGCTGTATGATTTGTGATGTCCAGGAGCCAGTGCTGGAGAAGTGTTTATGAAGCCAGTTTTGTGCTTCTATAACAATAGTCTCACAGCAAGGAATATGTTCCACTAAATTTATAGGTGTTCCTTATTATAATTTAGTTAATATGTAAAATGAACTGTCAAAATTCTGTTGTGGTCTTTTCATAGCCAAACATGTATTTATACCATAATTAATCTCCAAAGAAATATAATGACATGATCACATTTTCCCATAACACAAGGCTATCCTGCTGATTTCTACTGGTCTGTTGATAGCAGCAGTTAATGTTTAATACTTTTGTTCGTTCTCATTTGTGAACAGATTGCATGCTTCTATCTGGTAGTCTAAACCAGTAATTTGAAGGAAACAATAGGCAACACAAGGTATTCTTGACTTCCTATGATGGTGCGTAGTGTAGTTCTACACTGTTTCTAATATTTTTTCTGGAATTTTTATTTTCCTCAAAATACAAAAGTGAGAAAAATTAAAAAATCAAAAATTCAAAGTAATGTTCATCAAGAAGACAGAATTGATCACAGACCACTGGTGTAAAGCCTAAGATTATTTTCAAATGTCTTCTGCAGTCAAAATGACTTCTAGGGCTAGGTTATATAACAGAAGAATCAAAGTTTTAATTCTGAGTTGCAGCGAAAGTAAAAAACACTATGATCATCTCAGTGCCAACATTTGAAGTGAAGCCTTATGAATTTCATCACCTACAGTGAAAGTAGTTAACAATGGCAGACATTTCCAAAAGAATAAAGAGACTTCACTAACTTGGAAGGAAAAATAAGAGTAGAAATCATTTCATGCACATCATCAGAACATTTTGAAAAATGAGTAGAAATCAAACAATCATTTGCCAGTATGTTCTATTGTTTTACTATTTTCTCTAACTCGCTAATTATTTATGGGAAGACTGGACTGAGAACACAGCTCAGCAGATTAAAGCATCTATTTGGTTATATGTGGGGACCATGATTCAATCCCTGATGTGCTGTGCTGGGCCCAAACCTGATGAGGACTGACAAGGTAACTGGGACTGGGCTTGGCTGTTCAAGCTTGTAATCCCAGGGCTTGAGAGGCTAAAAATGGAAGGATCACTAGGAGTGTTACCTGTGTGGTAAGAGCCATGTACTAAATACTTAAGAAAAATGTTCAGGAGAGGACTGTTTACTTTCTATATGTTTTAAAGTGTCAGTGGTTTCCTTTGCCATTGATTTCTAGGTTGTCTGCACTATTTCATGATTAAAATGCATACAGTAATTTCCCTTCTTTTTTATTTACTCGCATATGGCCTCTATGCTAGCCTGTGACTTATAGTGTTTTGCCGAAATTATTACATACAGTAAAAAGGAAAATACAAGGTGCTCGGGAGATGGCTCATTGGAATAAGCACTTCCAGGGTCAGTGCAAGGGCCTGAATTCAATTCTTAGTTTGGTCAACATAAAGAAATTATAGTCTGTTTCTTAGTGGAACCCTGAAGAAATCTATATTCAAATAATGCCAGTAAAATATACCAACTTTATAGTCCACAGTGGAAATACTCTTGTGAGCCAAGTCTACAGCAGTGAACACCCACATCAGAAAAACAGAGAGAAATCAAAGAAAGAGCACAAAAGCAGTGCATGCACCTCAAGATAAGGGAAAAGTGACTACAATACAAACTCAAATCTTATGTAAGGAAAGAAATTGCATAACTCAGAGTAGAAGCTATGAAATTTTTGATAAAACTGTGAAGCGTCACTAAATTTTAGAGCTAGTTCTTTTGCAGTGCTAGCTATTAGAAGTGTAAGAAAATTTCACAAAACTCTCCAATCTTACCTAAAAAAGGAAAAAAATAGTGGAATGCTTGCAATTAGATATGAGGATAGTGAAATTAAACCAGGTAGTGCCAAAATTCCAAAGATCTTCGCTAAATGAAAAAACTGTACTCAAATTAAATGGAAATTTTAGAAATGATGTACAAATTGGGTTGCAAATACACTACTGATGCTAGACCAAGAAACTATAAACATTTTGAACATTCCAATATATCTCCATGAAACTAAAGACACAGTACCAAAAACAAAGACAGAATAGCACCCAAGGGCCAAGTCATTTTTCCTGCTCAAATCTATAACAACTTTGTAAAAGATGCAAGACCACTTTTCCTCAATCTGTTTTCTCAAAAGAAAGAAAAACAGTACACCAAAGACTTTGGTGGAAGCAAGCATCTCACTAATTGAAAACAAGAAGGAGATACAAGTAAAAGTGACAGAATGATAAAATTCTTTAAGGAACATATTTTTTTTTTTTGTGGAACCGGTGGTTAAACTCAGTCCCTTGTTCTTCCCACGGCAACGCTTATTCCACTGAGCTATCTCCTCTGCAAGGAACGTCGATTAAGACGTCATCAATAAGGTACTGGCAAAAAGAATGCAAGATATCCTGAACTCAGGATGCCTACTATAGCTACTCTTGGTCAAAAGATAAGCCAGAATATTTAGGCAAGAAAAGAAATGAATGTGATGTGTATAAGGAAGAACAAATCTCAGTTACCACTATTGGGGTATATGATTATCTACATAAAGAAGTAATGTAGATACACTAATTCAGTTACTTAGCAGGTTACGGAGTCAACACACAAAAAGCAGTAGCGTTCTTCACTGCCAATAACTGTATTAATGAAAAAATACAATGTCTGAGTTTCAACACAAGAGTTAAAAAATAATCAAAGTAAGGTCACAAAAATTCAGTTCTGAATATGGTAATCAGAAGGTTATGGAGCTCAGCTATCTCACCATCTTTGAAGGTAATTTCTGCTTAACCTTTTTCTTACAAATTTGGGGAAAATTCTGTCAGCTCTCATAAAATTAACTATAAATATGTAGAATACAGAAACAAAGAAAAAAATTCCCCCACATTAGATGTCCCAATCAAGAAATAATCTTATTTTTCTTTTCTTTTCCTTTTTTTTTGTGGCTAATTCAATTCACCCTGTGGACGGGTGCAGCCTGTGTCTCCAGGTATCAAACGATGTTCTCTGCACTAGCCTAAGCTTGCCTCAACTGGGGCTTTAGACCATTGCGCTATGTAGTTGGCCCCAAGAAATGACAAGTTAAGCCGGGCGTGGTGGCACATGCCTGTAATCCCAGCACTC
>PVKA01039038.1:0-19769 GCA_004027165.1 Ctenomys sociabilis
TCTATTTTCTTTCCTTTTTTCCTTCGTTCCTTTCCCCCTCATCTTGCCCGTATTCCACTTCCCATTTGGACATTTTCTTATTTCCCAATATTATCGTACATTTTGGTCCTTATTTGCCCTTTTAGTTTCTCACACCAGAGAAACTATATGATATTGGACCATGCACGTCCTATTAATTTCTCTTAATTGTACGGTCTCAGGGTGTATCCATTTATCTAGAAATCTCAAGCTTATCCTTCTTCGTGGTAGAGTAGTACTCCACTGTGCAAAACCCCCACATCTTTATGCATTCCTCTGCTGATGAACATTTGGGCCACTTTGAAGGTTCAGTTGCTACAAATTGTCCTCTATAAACATGGATGTGCATATATTACTGTGGTTGATGCTTTTTCATTCTTTGGGAAAGATACCAAGAAGGGAAATAGTTGGGTCAAATGGAATCTCTACTTTTAGTTTTCTTTCCCCCTGTATTTAGGACAGGGTCTCACTATGTAGATCAAACTCATAGTGATTCTCCTGTTTTCAGCCTCCCAAGTGCGGGGATTATAGGTACACGCCACCACAACCAATCTCAATCACTGTCTCAGCACCCCAGGGGTGGGGCCGGCACAGCATGCTGGGATTGAACCCTCCCCGCTGCACTCTTCCTAAACAGAGGCTTTTGTCCACTGAGCTATCAAAACGGCTCTAGTTTTAGTTTTTGAGAAATTTCTACACTGATTTCTACAGTGGTTACACCTCTTTACATTGTTGCCAACGGCAGAGAAGGGTTCCTTCACAACCCCTTTAGCATTTGTTATTGGTTTATTTCTTGATAATAGGAATTTTTCTGGGAGATAGAATCTCGGCATTGTTTTAATTTGCATCTCTGAAGTGACTAGTTTGATTTATATAAACATTTATTTATATATCTAGCTGGCATTTCTGCTTCCTCATTTGAGAACTGTCTATTCATTTCAGATTACTATTTTTGGATTGGGTCTTTAAATTTGAAGGGCTTTTTGTTTAGTTCTTTATATATTCTAGATATTAGTCTTTTTTCTGTGAGGAACAGCTGGCAAAAATTTTTCCCACTCTGTGTTTTCTCTTTATTCTCTTGGTAGTTTTATTTGCTGTGCAAACACTTTTAATAAGATGAGAAGTTGATGATACTTCATGCTATTTCCTCTGTGATCAGGGCTTTATTTATAAAGTCTTTGCCTATACCAATGTCTTCAAGATTTCTGCCTATTTTATCTTCCTGCTATTTTATCTTCTTGATCCATTTTTATTTCATTATTTAAACCTTTGATCCATTCCAATTTTAGTTTAGTGCCTGATGAGTGGTATGGATCTAGTTTTAATTTTAGCATTTTGAAAGACAGTTTTCCCAGCGCCATTTATTAAAGAGTCTATCTTTCTGTGTGAAAGTATTTGGTTCCTTTGTTAAAGATAAGGTGACTTAGTGGGTTTGGAATTGTTTCAGCATCTCGTAATCTTTCAGTGAGCCTCACTATCAGATCTTTTTCCTCTCTAGAACCATGTTGTTTTTATTACAGTAGCCTTGGGATTGTGATACTCTCTGCCTTGCCTTTGCTGTCCAGAATTGCTTTTGGTATTCTAGGTCTCTTCTGGCACTAAATGAATTTTAGGTTTGTTTTCTTAATTCCATGAGGTATACTAATGGTATTTTAATCAGGATTGCATTAAATCTGTACAATTTTGGAGGTATTCCCATTTTCACTGTTGATTCTTCCTACACAAGAACAATGGATACTTTTGATTTTGTGATGTCTGCTTTGATCTCCCTTTCTAGAATAATGTAGTTTTCAATGTAAAGGTCTTTTGCTTCTTCCATTAGATTGATTCCTAACTGTCTCATTATTATTTTTTTGGATGCTGCATGTGAAGGGTCTAATTTCTCTCTCAGTGAGTTTGTTATTTAGGTTTAGGAATACTATGGATTTTTGAGTGTTAACTTTATATCCAGCTATGCTACTGAACTTGATCGTTAAATCTAGAAGTCCTTTGGTGCCATTTTGTGAGTCTTCCATGTGAAGTATTCCATCATCTACAAATAATGATAATTTAACTTCTTCCTTTCCTATTTTTATTCATTTCTTTCTGCTGTCTAATTTTCCTGGCTTATGTTTCCAGAGCTATATTGAATAGGAGTGGTAATGGTGGATATCCTTGTCTTGTTCCTAATTTTAGAGGGAATGAATTCAGTTTTTTACTATTTAGCATGATGTTGGCTGTTGATTTGTCATAGATGGCTTTCAATAGATTGATATAAAGACCAATTTTCTTTCTTTCTTTCTTTCTTTCTTTCTTTCTTTCTTTCTTTCTTTCTTTTTTTTTTTTTTTTTTTTTTTTTTTTTTTTTTTTTTTTTTTTTTTTTTTTTTTTTTTTTTTTTTTTTTTTTTTTTTTTTTTTTTTTTTGTCTTTTTGAGACAGGGTCTCACTATGCAGTTCAGGATGGCCTTAAACTCACTTTGTAGCTCAGGCTGTTCTTGAACTCACAACAATCCTCCTACCTCAGCCTCCCGAGTGCTGGGATTACCAGCATGCGCCACCACGCCCGGCTAAAGAACAATTTTCTTCAGGGTTTTTAAAATAATGAGTGAGTGATGAATTTTGTCAAATACTTTTTTCTGTATGAATTGAGATGATCATTTTATTTTTGTCCTCATTTCTGTTTTTTAAGAAATTTATGCATTTGATATAGGGGCTCACTATGCAGGTTGCCTCACAGTGATCCTCCTGTTTCAGCCTCCTCAGTGCTAGGATTACAGGTATGCAGCATTTTGATGGCCAGTTTGGCAGGCCTGGGGCAAGGCTGATGCGGCATGTGGTGCCAGGGATTGAACCCTGGTCCCTGTGCTTTCCAGGGAGGCACTTAGACCACTGATCTATCTTCCTGACCCCCTGGATTCTGTTAATATGGTTCATCACATTTGTTAATTTTTGTATGGTGAACTACCCCTGGATCCCTGGGGTGAATCTTATTTTATCTTGGTGTATAATCTCCTGAATGATTTGTTGTATTTTGTATGGTTATTACAGTATCTCACTATGCAGCTTGGACTCAACTCACGGTGATTCTCCTGCTTTTAGGCCTGTGCCACCACACTTGCCCAGACTCTGGTCTGCTCAGCCTGCCCTGGAGGTGGGGCAGGTGGGGTATGTGGTGCTGGAGATAGAACTGCAGTTTCTATGCTTTGCCTAAACTTGCCTAAGCAGGCGCTTCAGTCCACTGAGCTATCTTGCCAACCCTTGCATGCAATATCTTATTGAGGATTTTTACATCTATGTTCATTAGGGAGATTGGCTTTAGTTTTATCTCGCTCTCTTTTTTGTTGGATCCTTCTCTTGTGCTATTTGGGTAATGCTTGCTTCCAGAAATGAGTCTGAGTGTATTGCTTCTATTTCAATTTCATTACAGAGTTTGAGGAGTGGTGGCAATGGGGTCTTCTTTAAATTTCTTGTAGAATCAATGGTGAATCTATCAGGACCTTGGATCAATCTCTCTCTCTCCCTTTCTTTTTTCCTTCTTTTCTTGAGCACATTATATTTACTGGGGAAAATTAATCTCTGTCTAAGAGAAAGAGAGACAGAAGGGGACCTGAGTGCTTTGCCCAGGATCTTGGCTTTTCTTATTGATAAGTTTTTAATTCCATCTTCAATTTCATTGACAATGGGTTATTTACATTTTTTATATCTTCTTTATTCATCTTTGGTAATTCATGTGTATCTAGGAATCTGTCAGTTTCTTCGTTTTCTATATTAGAAGTTCATGAAGTAGATATTGGTGATCTGCATTTTTGCAGGATCTATTGTGATTTCAGCCTTTTCATTCCAATCACATTTTTTTCAGTGTTTTCTTTTCTATATAAAGTTGGCTAAGAATCTGACAATTTTATTTAATCCTTCAAAGAACCAGCTCTTTGATTCATTGATTCTCTGTATTATTTTCTCAGTGTCAATTACATTTATTTCTGTTCCAATATAACATTGCTTCCCTTGTAAGAGATTTGGGATTGTCTTTCTCTTTTTTTCCTAGAAATTTGAGGTTTAACATTAGGTTGTTCATTTGAGCTTGTTTTTTTTTTTTTTTTTCCTAATGTGAGAATTCCTTACTATAAATTTCCCTCAAAGGGACATTTCATCTCATTCCATATGTTCAGTATATTATTATTCTTTAATTTTGGAAACTATTTTCTTCTGTAAGTCATTTATTGTTCAGGGCTGTGTTATTTAATTTCCAGGTGTTTATGAAGTTCTTGTGTCTTCTTTTGCTATTGATTTCCAATTTCATTGCAATGTGATCTGATAATATGCATGGGATAATTTCATTTCTATTTACTTAAGCATGTTCTATAAATTTATATGTGATCTATTTTTTAGAGCATCCCATATGCAGCTGAAAAGAATATGTATTCTAATATGAGGTGGAGCACTCTGTAGACATCTACTAAGTATTTGTTCAAAAGTTTGACTCAGTTATGATATTTCTTTGTTGATTTTTTTTGTGTAGTTGATCTGTTTATTTATTCCAGTGGGGTATTGAGGTCTCCCATTATAATTGTATTAGCACTTGATTTTTAAAATGTCTATTAATATTGTTTTATATAGTTGTATGTGCTGGTATTTGATGCATATATATTTATGACTGTTATCTCTCTCTCTTTGATTGTTCCCTTAACAAGTATGTTATGAATATCTTTTTCTCTCTTGATCAGTGTTGGTTTGAAATTCAGTTAAACTAAAAATAGAATAGCTATTCCTGCTCTTTTCTGGGTTCCTGTCAAATGGAGCATTGTTTTCCATTCTTTGACTTTCAGAATATGAATTTCTTTTTGAGTTACATGTGTTTCTGGTATGCAGCATATTGTTGGGTCTTTGCTTCTTGATCCATTCTGCCAGTCAGTTTCTTTTGATTAGTGAATTGAGATCATTTACATTGCTGGTTATAACTGATATGTATTGATTTATCCATGTCATATTATTTTCCTGATGTTGCTTCCCTTTCTTTCCCATTTGTTTAATTTCTATCTTGCCTGGGTGATTCATTCTATTGGGATTCCTGGAATTGTAGTCTTCATTATCTCTTTCTAAATTAATCCTCAGAATATTTTAGAGTGCTGGCTTGGTGGTCACAAATTTCTCCAGGTATTCTTTGTCAAGGAGGTAACTTATTTCTTCATTGATTTTGCAAGATAATTTGATACATGAATCTGGATTAGAGGTTGTTTTCTTTAAGGGCTTGAAATACTTCACAGCATACTGTCCTTGACATAATATTTTTGGTTGAGAAGTATGTTGTAATTCTGATGGGCTTTTTTTAAAAAAAATAGGTCATTTATTGCTTTTCTCTAATAGCTTTTAATATTCTGTGGTTGTGCTGAATTTTTAAAATCTTGAATTTTATATGCATTAGTCTTCTTGGTTGCAATTAACTGGAGTTCCAGATGTCTCACTTGTGTGTGTCAAATTATTTTTCCCTGCTTGGGAAGTTTTCTGCCACTGCTTATGTGAACAGATTTTGTATGTCACTTGTGCTATCCATCTCCTGCTTTTTTCATTGACTTTAATCAACATTGTTATTCTTCTTTAAATGATCTAGCAGGTGTTGGGATAATTTTCCATGGTCTTTGTTATTTTTAAGAAATCTTCCTATTCATGATTAGTAACCACACATCTGTCTTCTATATCTGATATTCTGTTCTCACATTGGTTAATTCTGCTGTGGATACTTTCTGCAACATTTTTAATCTTCTGGATATCTGTTTGAATATGTTTCATGGATTCCATTTCATTCTATGTTTGGGATTCATGGTTGTCATCATTTTCTTAAGCTCTTCTATTTTTCTTTGTATCTGTATCCAACCTACACTCACTAACCATGTCCATTATGGTCATCATTTTTTCAGTTATTTGAGAAATTATTTCTAATGTGATTTTTTTTCTAGAATCTATTCTTCTGTTTTGTTGTTTCCACTACTACCATTTCAGAGAGTTCAGTGGGGCTTTGGCTTTGAAACTGTTCCACCTTATTGCCCCAAGATGATCTGGAAGTCTGAGATTTCATTTCACTTCCATGTTTTCTCTTCTAGGTATACCTAGCTTTGGGCTTTTGAATCTATTACAACATTCTACCTCTTCAATTTATTGGGGATGAGAAGTTGCTGCCTATGTGGCCTAGTCCTTGTTTTCTTGGTACTGGCTTACAATGCTGTTTATGACCCTCAGCCAATCTCAGTCTTGGCATACAAGGAAGAAGAACTAACTAGAATAACTATGTAACTCTGGCTAAAGCAGTACAAAATAATAGCAATAGCATCAAGCACAGCCTAGAAAATGACAAACCTTGGTAACTATTAATTTCCCTCCTTTAACTGATCAAAGAAGTTTTGTAGTTATATAACGACTTATAAAACAAACCAGAAAATTGTATACATTAAATATCTTCTCAATATGTTGATTTTATCCTCAGGGGAGAAAACTGAAAAGAGGGCTGAAGAAAAAGATAGAGAAATCGAAGAGACAGAGATTAGAAGAAAGGTCAAAGGATAGAGGAAAATTTAGAAAGCCTTTGGAAACTGGTAAAGAGGACAGAAGGGAAAGAAAGAAGCAAGAAACAGAAATAACAGCATAAAACAACAGGAAGAAAACTAGAAAAAATATTTATGCTCATATAAAAACAACAACAAGCAAAAAAGAAAGAAAAAGGAAAGAAAAAACCAAAGAAAAAGAAAAAAATCCACTTCAGGGCATGTCTTTGCTGTTATTGGTAGACAAAGAGGTCAGACAAAACCCAGATCCATGTTGTTTAATCCCAGCAAGCCTGTTATAGAGTTACAGTGGGGTGGTGGATAATTCCAGGTAGCCTGCTCTTTCAGCTCCACTGAAGTTCAGGCTGGTCCAGGTTTCTGGCTATGAGGCTAGGATTCAAGCCGTTCAGTCTATAGCACTCCAGCGAGTGTGAGCTTGAATTGGCTTTCTGATTCTGGGTGTCTTCCATGGCTGCACCTCATCTTCACATTGGGATCCCCTCAATAGAGCCAACTCACTGTTGCTGTGAGTCCTGAGTACAGATCGTGTCTTTCCAAACTGGTGACATGCCAACAGTCCGCTCCTGGGGATATCTGAATTGGATTTGAACCACTCCCTTTGTGGAGGCCTCTAGAATCCCCAGTAGTTACTTGCTTCTGCGGCTTTGAGTTCTCTCACAAAGGGAGCTGGGATTCAGAGGGAAAGTGCTATTTGACACACCTATCTTCTGCATTCTGGACTCTCTTCACTCTCCCCGTGGTATCCAATTTTCACTTCAGATACTTGCTGGATCCCAGGACCCATTTCCCTCCTTATTCTCTTTCCCACATTGTTATATTCCAGTGTCTGGACTCCAAATCTCAGAGTGGCTGGCTTTGCTGCTGTTCACTACTCAGCCATCTTCCTGTTGTTTCCATTTCAGTGACTTTGAGTCCCTTACTTTGGTCAGTGCCATCCAATAGAAGTTTCTATGATGATGCCAATATTTTTATATTGGCATTGTCCAATGTCCCATGCTCAATGTGACTAAAGAAGTGAATTTTTAATTTAATTAAATTTTAATCAAGACATATGACTAGTGGCTACCATTGTTGTTAGCACCACTCTAAATAGATGGTCTTCAAATTGTGGAGCATATATCGTGGGAGAGCACAGAATATGCAGGATGCAGAGAGAAAAAATACCTTGCCCTATAATTAAGTAATTATTTTGACTTTTTGTGTACTGTACAGGATTAAACACTCAACAGGAAAATTTCAGTAAATTATCTATGTATCTATATCTCTATATCTCTATCTATATATCTATATGTATAGCTATATCTGTGCTGTTTTAGTCACTCTCCTTTTTGCTATTATACAATATCCAACACCCCCAACTTGAAGGAGAATCTTATTTTGATTCATGTTTCAGTCCATGGTTGGCACATGGTTGATCAACTTGAGAAGTTTAAAAGTTTAACTAAGAGACTCAGCAAGGAGCCAGGGTTCTAATTTTGTAAACATCCTCAGCCAGTGCAAGAAGAGGGCATGGAGATTGTGTGAATGCAACACCTGTGTGTGGGGTGGTGGGGGCTGTGTAGGTGGCTTACAATATAAGGGAGGAAAAGAGGCTTGCTTCCTCCCTTTTCACTTACTGCTTTTGCTGTATCCTGTTGCCATCAAGCATTGCTGCTCACCCATACCACCCTGACTTAGAGCCAGCAGATTATGGACTGAAGCCTCCACAAACTGGAAGGTAAATAAACCTTTTCTTCTTTAATTTGGGAGTCAGGTATTTTGTCTCAGCAAGGAGAGACAAGTAAACAAGACAGCAAGGCAGAGTGGTACAGGAAGGGAGAAACTGTGGCAGGGAAGCAGACGGAAAAGGTAGAGCCAAAGAGGGAGAGATGATAACCTGCAGGTCATGCTTTCTGCGACCACCTCTCTGGACCAGCCTCCCCAACACGAAGACTGCCGTAGGGCCCCCGTTATCCAATCACCCTCCTCAATTCCCATCTTTGGTTTCATGAAGCTTTGGGGAAATATGTAAGTATAAACTATAACACATATATACTACATATATTTTAAATAATTTATTTTACATTGACATAGCACTTAGCATGCAAGAATATGCCTTACAAATATTAATTTTCATAAAGACTCCTGGGGCAGATATTTTCATTAGTTTATTTTAGAAACGGAGAAAGCAAGGTGTTATGGTTTGTATCAAGATGTCCCCCAAAAAAGCCTCATGTAATCACAAGGTAGGCTTCTAGAGTTTGTGATTAATTCAAGATCTAATGCTGGAATTATGGGTGTGAGTGCTACACCCAGATTAGGGTGGATAGCTTAAATGCAGCATAAAGGAGGGAAAGAGGCTTGCTTTCTGCCACTGCTCCTCCCTTTTTGCTCTTGCTGCTTTTGCTGTTAGCAAGCACCGTGAGCTGTTGCCCTCTGCCATGTGCCACTCTACCTTAGAGTCATCCTCAGTCTCATCCTCAACGGCATGAATATCAATCATTCAGTGAAGACAGGGCTGATCTAAACTCTACCTTAGAGTGACACAGTTGAGTATGGACTAAAACCTCCAAAAACTGAGCTAAAGAAACCTTTCCTTTCTTAATTCTAGGCAACAGGTATTTTGTCCCAGCAACAGAAAAAAAGGTAACCAAGACACCAGGTAATACTTGGATATACCCAAGGAAACTGGTAGTTGGTGGGAAAGCCAAGATCTTGGGTACAGTAATTCTGGCTCGATGAGGTACTATACTGTGAGCTAAAGAAGTGTATTTGTGAGAGGGTAACATTGTTATTGATATCTATGAGTGACTAAAAATGTTTGGTGACTAATGCTATACTTACCTCAAATCTTGGGCAACCAATCAGATATACCAATTCCTAATTTCAAATTTTAAAGGGATTTTAGAGTTTAGTACAGCCCTGACTCCATTGAATGATTGGTATTCATGCCATTGAGGAAGAGACTGAGTGATGATGGGGTAGGATGTCAGGTGAAACAGCAGCTGTAGCAACAAGCTAGGGTGCCTATAGAGACAATTTATAGCTAACATATATAAAAATCTGGATCCTTTATCTTTCCCTACTAAAAAATGATTCATGTTTGCCAATTTTGTTGTAGCTACTAACTAAAAATTAGTTTGCTTCAGCACCATTGAAATAGAGAAGGGTGGGAATCAGAAAGACAGGAGAACTCCCGGTGAAAGTTTAAGTGGAAAACAGGCAGAACCCAAGCCTGCCTATTTCTCCTTTAGAGTGCTGTACGCTGCTTGGTTGGTATTGGTTCTAATACAATAGTAATCAAAAGAATAAAACTCTTGGAAGAAACAGGAAATATAAAATCGATCAAACCCCAATTTCCACCTCCAGACACATTTTTGTTTGTATGTATATGCCACTCTCATCTGCCCTGTCCCCATTGTTTGGCTATCCCAGATGTCTTTGATTTTCCCCAGCTATTCACTCCAGAGCTGTTAGCAAGCAGGTGTTGTGATGTTAATGACGGGCACCTTTAACCCTGTATGCTGCACTATCACTACAGTTTCCAGGTTTCGTGTCGCCTGATAAATTTGGGACAGACCAGGAAGTGGGGCTTTCAGGGGAGCAAAGCAACATGTGGCAGACAGGCAGGTACATCCTCCAGCTGCTACTCAAAACTAGCACATTGTCTGCCTTGCTCGTCCTTTCCCTCCCACCTCCTTCCCCCTCTGTCTTTCCGTTCTAACGGGCTGACAGTGTAGTTCAGGCTGGCCTTGAACTAACTTTGTAGGCCAGCCTGGTCTCGAACTGTTACTGATCCTCTTGCTTCAGCTTCCTCAGGGCTGGGGTTACAGGAGTGCATCACCACTTCCTCCTATTTTCCCAACGTTGCTGAGAATTTCGCTGACACCTGCACACGTCTTTTCCAAGGGCTTCCCCGAGAAAGCAGTCAGCGGCCGCACCCCACGGCTGCCTGAGCGCGTCACCGCAGTAAAGCCAAGGAAACCCCCTCCCCGCCCCCAGGGCCGCGCATGGGTGTGGCCTCCTACCGGGCCCCGCCCCTCGAGCGCGACGCGCGGGACGAGAGGGCGGGGAGAGGGCGGGGCGAGGGCGCGGGGAGAAAGGGTGGGGAGCGCGCGGGGCGGGTGTGCTTGCGCTCGCGCCGGGCGTGTGGGCGGGGGCTGGCCCAGGCGCGCGCAGGGGAGAGGCCGGCCCGGCGGCCGTTGTGGGCTTCTACTGAGGGGCGGGGGCGTCACCTGCTAGCGGCTCTGCCGGCCGGCCGGCTGCTGCCCGCCGCGTCCGGATCCTGCCGGCTGCGTGGAACCGCGGGCCGCACACAGCCTGCGAGGCCGGGGCGGGCGGACAGCCTGAGCCCGCGCCCGGCGTCCGCGACGAGGAGTCAGACCTTCGGCGTCGCCGCCGCTGCCCGCGCTCGGCCGGGTAGGTACGGGCGGGCGGTCTGCGGGCTGCTGGCCGGCGGGGAGCGGAGCGGCAGGACTCCCGGCCACCTCCCGCGGTCCCGGGGCCGTGGTCTCGCGGCGGCGGCGGCCGACGCCATGTTGGGGTCTGTGAGGACCCGGGCGCTCCGAGCCGCGCCCGTCGCCGTCCGCCGTCTTCTCGGGGCAGGGTCGGGCCCGCTGCGCCGCGCCCCGAATCCACCAAGGAGTTGCAGAGGTCCAGGCTGGGGTCCCGGCGCGGCTAGGGGCGTCTCGGGGTCGCCACGCGTTTCTGTCGGAAAAGTTTGCCGCTGTGGCGTCTGTGGGGACGCCGGGCTGTAACTTGAACGGCGTTTTCCGTGACTAGGGGTGGATAATGGCACCGCAGGATTTCCTCTGAAAGAAGCTTTGTACAGTAGCGTCTGGAGGCTTTTTAAAAGTTTCACTGCCTCTTGCCGCTTGCGTTCGTTCCGTGCGGAGTGCACTCAGGCCACGAGCTCCGTCCGGGAGCCGAGTTGCTGGTGGAGCTGCGGGGGACGCGCCCGCCGCGCGCTCCCCGGAGCCCGACTCGCTCGGTACCTGCGGCCTCGAGGTGCCTTCTTTGCGCTTTTGTTACTTGGCTGCAAAGGTTCCTTGAGGAGAGATGCAGATGCGGCGCGGACTGGGGACTCACGGTCTTGAGTTCTCTTAGAGCGAAGCAGGGCGATCTTGACGTTTCCAGATTCCCTTTTGGCTCCTTAAAGGCGCGCGCCTGCTCTGTTTTGAGCATATACCTTTAACTGGACTCTAGCTGCCCACGGGGTCCTCACTTTAATTCAGTATTAACAAAGGCTTCTATTTTTAATCGCTTCGGGTCGTGACAGGACTGAAAGGTGAATGGTATTAAGTTACTTATTTGGAAAGAACATGTAATCGCCTCAAAAAAAAAAAAAAAAAAAAACTGGTGTACTAAAATAATCCATTTAGCATGAATTACCCAAGTAAATGAATGTTATTTTTTAAATAAAGGTACCTTAATCTTAAAAGTCTGTTAAGTGTGCTGAAAAGGCTCTCAATCACAAATACTTTTAACCGAAGACCAAGCCTTGTAAAACTTTTTACACCATCATAGGTAAAAATACACCTTCTGCTTACATTTGATTACTTATTTCCTTAGTTCTTAACAAGGCCCATTGTTTAATTTAGTTGCCTTCAACATATTTTTGTTGACCAAGGGTAGAGATGAATTGACTTAATTTCACAAATTAAACAGCCTAACTGGTATTTAACTTGAGTTCTTAGGTCTGTGAAGTTCATTGTCCCTGTAGCCTAAGTTTGTAACTCATTCTGGTGGAGCTGTCTGTTCTATTTGATCTTAACAGTGCTCTTTCTGGTTTGAATACAGTGGTTAAGTATACTTATCTCCTAGAGCGCTGAGTTAGAAGGGTTTTTTCTACTAAAGTTTTTATTCTTAAGAATACTGACTTTATCTGTACTGGTTAAAATAATTCCACACTGATCTTCCTCTCTTCACTGGCTTTCTCTCCGCAGGAATGGTTTCACTAAAACCATTGCCTAGATCTGTAATAACACCTTGATTGACAGCAGGCATCAAATTGCAGTCTGATTTTCCTGCTCATCCCTAGCAAGCTGAGAAATAGCAGATGCTCAGGAAAGATTTGGATAGATAAGCACGCATATGATGTTTTCGGAAATATGAATTTCTTATTACAAAATCCCTCCAAGAATTTATCTTGATAACTCATTGAATTTTGGCCTGAGAGTACAAACTTGAGTATTTATGAAATTTCCAGGTAGATCAATGAAAGTCAGTGGATCACCAAAAATATTTTATAATTTTAAAATGTGATTAGAACTTTTATTTTGATGGCAATATTAATACGTGAAAAATTTGAAGTTCATTTTAATATTTGTGGGCATTTTATAGGACATATCTCAGTATTGTCCTAGAACTTTTTTTTTTTTTTTAAACTGTCCTACAAGTTTTAGAATGTTTTGCTTAATGGAAGGCATAGAGAAGTTGGTTTGCTTTTCTATTGATAGTTTGAGAATCAGCTTTGTACTTGAGCTGCTTGCTTAATAGCAGTGTGCATGTTAACTGAATACACAGATACTTAATAGATGTGCTTTTTGGGTGATATTTTAAATTGCAAAATCTCTAGGCTAAACTATTTTCTTTTTTTAAAAATGTATTTAGTTGTTACAGGGTCTCACTACGCAGCTTGGACTCATAGTGATTCTCCTGTTCTCAACTTCCCCAGTGCTGGCATAAACCACTATACTCCGGACTCTGTTAGCCTGCTCTGGGAGTCGGGGCTGGCACTGTGTGGCTGGGGTGGAACTTGCTATCCCTGCATTTGTGTAAGCAGGCATTTCAGTCTGCTGAGCTATCTTGTTGGCCCTGAACTTTTCTTAGTAATTCTGTTAACTATAGAATTTGAGGTTGATTTCCAGCCCTGACCCAACATAAATTTTTCCCAGTCTGTAAACCATATGCTAGTGTACATAATATAAGAAGGTCCTGGGAAAAAAATAAATAGCATTGCTTTTAGTGTACATAAGTAGTTGGCTCTGGACTGGAACAAATAATCTGAAGACCCAGGCTTCTGCCTCTTGGCTAGCTTTTCATTCATGAAATTTCACTTCTCTAAGTTTCACTGGAGAAATTTGTGAAATGGACATAGAAGTATTTGTGTCATGGGGTTGTGAAGGTTTGCTAAAATGTTTATGTAAATGCATGCCACTTGACATTAATATTTTAACAAATGAACAGGGTGTGAAAAATCACAGAATTTTTAAATTTTAAAAGGGAAGCATCCTTCAGATACCTAGTTCAGTTCTCAACCTTGGCAGGGCTTTAGAATTTTCTGAGGAGCTTCTAAAGACTACTGATGATTCACTGTACCCTGGAACAAATCAGAATTTTTGGGGTCAGAATAGGTAGCTTAGCCTTTTTCCTCCTTTCTATGTAGCACTCATGAATTTAATGTGCAGTTAGTGTGAAGAACCTTTGATTTACACTCCCCCCCCACACCTTTATTCTGTTTGTTTTGTGGTTGAGTAAAATGTAGAGGTTAAGTGTCAGACAAATTCCAAGAGAGAATGTATTTGTAGGTGAAGAAAGTGAAGTACAGGGCTGGGGAGGTAGCTGAGCAGCATAAGCGCCTGCCTGGAAAGTGCAAGGTCCCACTTTCCATTGTTGGTAATGTTTGCTATGCCGGCCCTGAAACAGCGTAATGGCACATGCCGGTAATCCCTGTGCTGGGAAAGCTGAAACTATGCATCTGAACTGCATAGTGAGACTCTGTATTAAATTAAAAATAAGAAAAGAAAAGAAAAAAAAGAAAGTGAAATATATAGAAATTAAATAGCAGTTGCATTCATTTCTTGCCAAAATGGCTGCATTTGAATCTAGGGTCCATTAACTAGTGAGCTTCATCTCCTCTCTGTACTTACAACTCATGTGTCATTTAATAACCTTGTCATCATTTAGAACCACTCTACATCAAGTCTTAGCCCCTGTGGCCAGACAGTGATAGTCTTGCTTGCTGTTTCTTTTTCTGTCATACCTGGTGAAGCAGTTCTTTGCCCTCACTATCACCTCTGGTCCCTCCTAGGCCTTTTCAGAAGCCTTGATTTCTCTACTTCATATCCTAACTGTATTAGCACTACATATTCTCTGTCTCTGTCCCTGTCCCTCTCTCCCTGGTCTCTCTCTGTCTCTCTCTGTCTCTGTTTCTGTCTGTCTCTGTCTCTCCCTTTCTAAGTCTCTCCCTGTTTCTGTCTCTGTCAGTCTCTTGTCTCTTTCGTGGTGACGGTTAATGTAATTTGTTTTCCTCATACTTTTATTAGCTCTTTTCTGTTTTTCTTTTCTCTCATCTGCAGTGTGACTTATTTTTTCTGTTGCCTCTTGCTTCTCAGGTTGCTAACAGATGACTTTGCTTCCTTCAACAATATTTGAGATTTTGTGTTTGTGAATTTTCATCATCTTCATCTTTTTTTCTTCCTACATTTGGAAGTGGAACTGTCTTTAATTCTTTGCCTGTTTCATTTTTGTTAAGGTTTTTGTATTCTGTGGTCATTTTCTTAGTTAATTTTACATGCAGTGCGCTTTACACTTAATTCTTTCTATACATTGTTCACATTTGTTCCTGTTTTATTTTGTTTTTTTGAGTCAGTGTCTCACACTGCGTATTTCAAATTGGCTTTGAACTCACTGTGTAGCCCAGACTGGTCGAACTCACAACAGTCCTCCTGCCTCAGCTCCCTGAGTGCTGGTATTACAGCTGTATGTCATCATGCCCAGCTGTCCCTAAATTTAAAAGCTTTTTTCTTTGACTGTGAGAATTTATGTATTCATCCCTGGTTTCACCAAAAAAAAAGAAAGAAAAAAGGAAAAAAATGTGTGTTCTTTATAAAATAGCCCTATCTAACCTTCTGGTTTACTAACACTCTAGTCATATATAATATATATATATATTTTTTTTTAGTACAGGGTCTACAGGGTCTCATACTACACAGATCCAGACTCGGTGATCTACCTGTGTTCAGCCTCCCAAGCTCTGACCCAGTCTCAATTGCTGTCTCAGCCTGCCTCAGGGGTAGAGTGGGGTGGGGCGGGGCAGGGCCCGGCCTGGCGGGGCCAGTATAGCATGCCCCCAGCCACTGCATCTTCCTAAGCAGGCACTTTAATTTGCTGAGCTGTTTGGCCAGCCCTAGAAACCTTTATTTAATGAAATGTTTTAATAACACTGCACATTAACTATTAATCTATGTTCTTGTAAAAGCTGCCTGAAGATCCATGGATATGACATGATATATTTAATTGGCTTCCTGTTAAATATTTAAGTTTTTTATTTTTCAGAGCTGTAGTGTATTTCATATGAATAGTTTTGTATACTGATCTAATATTTTTGTTTATATTGCTGAGAATAGAAATATATAAATATTGTCAAGATGAGTACCCATTTCTCCCAACATTTTAAAGAGATAAGTAGGATTCAAAAAATAAAGAGATGAATAATATATTACTTTAAATTTCCATTTCTTTAATTATAACCAGAAGCCAGCATTTTCTATTTACTAGTTTTGAAAGTACTATTTGCATTTTAACACACGTTTTTCTTTTTTAAGTTTTGCAGGAACTCCTCTATATTGAGAATGGTGAGCTGGGTGTGGTGATACACATTTCTAATCCCAGCACTCTGAGAGGCTGGGGCAGGAGTGCGCTCAAACCCAGTTGGGGCAATTTATGACCCTGTCTCAAGATAAAAAAAAGTTCTAAAAATGGCCTGGGTTTGTAAGTCATTGTAGGCCCTGTGTCTAGTCCCACTGTGTGTGTGTGTGTGTGTGTGTGTGTGTGTGTGTGTGTGTGTGTGTGTGTGTCTGTCTGTCTGTCTGTCATGGGAGGGCATTGACACTTTGTGCCATATTTTACAAATATTTTTCTAAAACTTGTAATACTCCTTCCTCACATTAAAGTTTAAAATATTTATATAGTAAAATGTTTTCCTTTATAATAGTTGATTTTTTCCATAATATATTCAACTATTTCTTAATGACTAGAAATTCAGATTTTGTTTTTAACAAGTAATTGTCAGAGAGAAAGCATTTTATTTATATGTAGCATCCTCTCCTTCCCCCTCATGTATTTCTTCAAGATAAATTTACATGGGTACAAATTACAGTGTAAAGTAAAGCTTTTTATTTTATTTTTTCCCCTGGCCCCTAAAAGTAAAGCTTTTAAAAATATTTTATCATATGTTACCATTAGTCCTCAAATATTACATGTTTTATGGCTTATTGTGACCTTGTAGCAATTATTTAGTTTCTGAAAAGTGTAGGGGCCAGGGAGATGGCTCAGTGGAATAAGCACTTCTCTGGCAAGTGCAAGGGCCTGAGTTCAGTCCCTGGTTCTGCCAAAAAAACCCCAAAAAATCTCACTTCTTGGAGATGAAAAGTGTAAAACATGTGAAAGCACATTGAAAAGATTCATTTTTTTTTTTTTTTCTCTTGTCTGCTCTTCCTTCCTTTGGTTCTCCCAATTAATGACCTTGTGCTTGCTAGGCAGATGTTGTGCTGCTGAACTATATCTCTGAGATTCTTCCATTTTTTCAAACTAGGTGTAGCCCCCATGGTTCATCTTATGATGTTTCCTATCTTCCACAGACTACCATCTCTAGGTAGTTGATACCACATCTCTCTGTTTTGGAACTCTCTACTCATCTTGGCATCTGTGTCAAAGAAGATTGTCTTTTTTTTGTTGTTTGTTTTTTGACAGTCTTGCCATGTAGAAGCACTTCAAGAGAAGTGTATCTCAAAATGATTTCTTCTTAAAGTCATTATCCATTCATTGGTTTACACTTAAAAATTAATTTGGTGGGGTGCTAGTAGGTGCTTATGCTGTTGAGCTGTCTCCCTGCCCCTTCTTTTTGGTATTGGGAATTGAACCCAGGGCCTCATGCTTGCCAGGCTGGTGCTGTACCATTGAGTTACATCTCCAGCCTACACTTAAAACTTTTGAAGTCATCTCACACTTATTTCATTCCCATATTCATTCAGTTAGTTTAAAAATCCTATCTGCTGTTCCCCAATGATTTTTCTTAATTCCTTCTTCCCTTTTTCATTTCTTCTGCCAGTTACTGTGTTTCAGGCTTTTGTTATCTTTCATTTGGAAACTGTTGTACTCTTAGCTGATCTTTGCCACTGTGTTGCTTCCTGGTCTCCAGGCCATCTTGTGTACTGCTTCTGTATTATTAGTTAAGAGTTTATTTAAAAGCTTTTGTCTCTGTTGCCTGCCTATATAATAAATTCTGAACTCTTCAATCTGATGTTTATTTTGAAGTTCTCACCAAACTTTTATTCTACTACCTATACCTTCTTCTGACCTTGCCCCCTTCAGCCTGTCTCTCTTGGTAATAGATTGGCTATCATCATTTACCATTGACCAGTGTATATAACTCTGTTCCTTTGCTCTTGTATTTGTAGTTTCTTAAGATTTGGTCATAGATGTTTCACTTAGTTGAAATTACATCACAGCTCAACTGTAGTTTAGCTCCTTTGCCTGGGACTTTCATCACTTTAAAAAAAAAATTAAATGGTTATTGTAGTTTGTCCTCTACTATTTTAGACTTTGAGTGCACTGATTTGAGTTAATCATATTTAGTTCATAGTTTCTTACAGAGGAACCAAAGCCTATTTCCTTATCAAATTATACATGCCATTCTCTTACTGTAGAAATACATGGATTAAATGTACTTGCCTGTATAAACTTGAATATAGCTGTCTCTAACTTCAAAAAGACTTAATTTTGACTTTCTTTAGACTTTAATACTGGTTTGCACAGAGTAAGTGGTCAATACAGTAAATGTTGAGCAGTTGGAATTCAGTGAAAATCATTAATGGCTTTATTTGCTGCCATATTACTTAGACTAAAAATCAGGGGATTAATCTTAGCTTTATTCTTTTCATTTGTTTTTTTTTTTTTTTGGCAGAACTAGGGATTGAACTTAGGCCCTTGTGCTTGCCAGGGAAGCACTTATTCCACTGAGCCAGCTCCCTGGCCCAACTTTATTTTTTATATCCAGTTAGTCTTTGTAATGCTGTGTTTGACCTTATTCTAGTTATGTTTTAAGCTTCAGACTGTTTACACTGTTCTCTGCTTTTGCAATAACTTCACAAGTAGATCCTGCTTCAGCACCTTTTTACTCCCAGAGCATTGTCACCATTTTTTTTTTTTTTGTCTTTTAAAATTTCATCTATTCTTCCAGATCTTCAGATATTACATGACCTAGGCCATGCCTTTACTCTTTGCTTTTAACTGCTTCCTTACTAAAACTGTTGCTGTTTTTATTACAACACTTAATTCATTGTACTTGATACTAACACATGTGGTACATATCTTAATCCCCAATATCAGGTTCATTATTTTTTCATATCAACCCTAAAGCTTGAGTGCAATAAGCAGATTGAAACTACTTTGAAGGATGCTAATGAAAATTTGTTAGGGTTGCGATGGGATAACCAATTCCAGCAGTTGTGTTTTAATGGAACTTCATTTGTCTAGTGTTGTATACTGTTCTCTTTACAGCTGTTAGCACTGTTCAGCTGCCCTATACAAATACTTTTTCAAATGATGCAGTTTTTAAAATTTGAATTTTGTTAATGATGCACTCATCATTTTTTTGTTTACTAGCCAAACAGCTGTGTCTTTGGAGAGAGAAAAATGTCTTTTATCATGAGATTTGAATTTTTAAAAAATAAACAGGCTTTGCTATGCTCAGTACTTAAGAATTCATAATTAGACATCATAGTTAAATGAATGCCAGGCTTGATATGTGTAATCCTAGCACTTGGGAGGCTGAGACAGTAGGATCACAGTTTGAGGCTAGCTTGGGCTCTGTAATGAGTTCAAGGCCAGCCTGAATTATATAGTGAGACCTTGTCACACACACAAAAAGATATAGTTAAATGAACTGCAATATTTGCTTGTGATTTAAAAATCTGTGAATCTAGTGAAACATTGATATATACAATGTAGTTCCTATATTTTTGTGAAAATGAACAAATTTGTAGTGACATCTTACATTTTTGGCAAACTCCAAATTTTTATGAACATAATAAACTATACCATAAAGTGGTACAAGTAAAATGTTTTTCTGTTTTTTTTTTGTGGTACCAGGGATTAAATTTTGCGCTTGCCAGGCAAGCGCTTATTCTACTGAGCTATCTCCCCGGGTCCCAACTGTTTTTTTTTTTTTAAATTTTAGGGAAGGGTCTACAGGGTGTTCAGGGTCTCACACTAGATCAGACTCATAGTGAT
>PVKA01039039.1:0-19773 GCA_004027165.1 Ctenomys sociabilis
TCCATCCATCCATCCATCCATCCATCCATCCATCCATCCATCCAGTAACAATTTTTCTCAAGTATCTTTTCACCATCTTCCCTCTCATTTCCTTCCTGCCTCTGTCTCTCCCTTGCTTCAACCCATAGGCCAATCCAATTATCTAAGTAGTCTCCCCACCTGCTCCTCTGCCATCCACATTTCTGTACCTTCTCTGTCCTCTACCAAACTCATGCCTATTGGATTTGGAGTGCAACTCAGAGCCCTGACACCAGTGTCTTAGCATCACGGTCCAGGTGTGACAGCCAGCCAGCTGTGAGTCCTTATCCTGACACACACTGAGAAGTGGGACCCTGGCCATGTCCCCGACCCCCCATACCATCATCTTAGGTGGCAAAGGTCTTGCCACCTTGACAGGACACTGTGGCCATGTACTACGTGATGGCTGCTTGAACTGCTGTCAGCTTCCTCCCTCTTCCCGCCAGCTCCACCCATTCTGACCCTCACCCTGCACCAGATCTAGGCCTGAAGATTTCACCCTGACAGGCTCACCAACCCTAGGCATAAATCTAGGACAGAAGGGCAGGAAACAGAAGGCAGGGAATCCAGTGATTCTGGCTCCTGCCTCCCCACAGGGACGCCTGGGTTTTTTGCCTTGTTGCTTCCTCCCACAGTGCAGGGGACAGAGCTACTCCCTGGCCCTCTGAGCCATGCTTGGCAACAAGCAGAGCTTGGGTGTATTCTGGACGCAGACAGTCCTGGGTTCAGCTGCCTGAATACTGCATCAGAGCTGTGTGACTGAGGGTGCTCCTGAGCCCCCCGTGCCTCAGTTTCCACCTCCATAAAATGGGATGATGAAGGGGTCAGGCAGGAATCAGTGCACTCACAAGGGCTGGCCTCAGAACCTGGTCACAGACTGCTTGGCAAGCAGAGGCTGCTGGGAGATGAAGGTTGGTGGGACCTGGTGTGGGGTCGGAGGGAGGCTCCGAGGCCCAGGAGTCTCCTCTCTCTAGCCGAGGAGTGGGTGTCTGTGAACAAGGAGCCGGTGGAGCGCTGTGGCTTCACAGTTAAGGATCTCCCCACGGGGGCCAGGATCCTCTTCCGGGTCGTCGGAGTCAACATCGCGGGACGCAGCGAGCCGGTCACGCTGCTGCAGCCGGTCACCATCCGGGAGATCGTGGGTGAGTGTCCTCACCGGCTACCTCCTGCCCATCCCTGCGGCACCCCAGCGCAGCGCTAAGCCAGGTGTCTGTGCCGCAGAGCAACCCAAGATCCGCCTCCCCCGCCACCTGCGCCAGACCTACATCCGCAAAGTGGGGGAGCCCCTCAACCTGGTCATCCCCTTCCAGGTATCGGTGGGGCCCGGGCCGGGTCAGGGACCAGTCGGCCCTGCAGAGCCCGCTGACCTCGCCGCCTCTCCCCTCCAGGGCAAGCCAAAGCCCCAGGTGGTGTGGACGAAGGGCGGGGCCCCCGTGGACACCTCCCGCGTGCACGTGCGCACCAGCGACTTCGACACCGTGTTCTTCGTGCGCAAGGCGGCCCGCTCTGACTCCGGGGAGTATGAGCTGAGCGTGCAGATCGAGAACATGAAGGACACTGCCACCATCCGTATCCGAGTCGTGGGTGTGCAGCCGGACAGGGGCGGGCAGGCGCGGGCAGGCAGCGGGGAGGGTGGGTCAGCCCGGGGGCGTGGTCATGCGTGGGCGTGGTCGGGCTCTGGGGATGGTGGCGTCAGTTGCCGGGAGGGCGTGGTCTGATGGGGCGGGCCGGGACGTAGAGGGGCGGGGCTGGGAGGTGCAGAAGGCAAGAAGTTGGGAGCGCGGGAAGTCTGTAAGGTGTGAATGAGGCGAGGAGGTGAGGAACTGGAGGACCCAGGGTGTGAGTCTGAGGTGGCGTGCCGTGTGGGGAGGATGGTAGGGACTCCTGGCTGGTGTGCGACAGCCTCTCTCCTTGCAGAAAAGGCCGGACCTGCGGAGAACGTGATGGTGAAGGAGGTGTGGGGCACCAACGCTCTGGTGGAGTGGCAGCCGCCCAAAGATGACGGGAACAGTGAGGTCACAGGGTATTTTGTCCAGAAAGCCGACAAGAAGACCATGGTAAGGGGACCAGGAACGCGTGGGGGGGGTGGTGGTGGTGACGCGAGCCACTTCCCAGTGTGTAGCCCAGTATCACACAAAAGCATACCCTGGGGGCCTGGGAGATGGCTCAGTAGAATAAGCCCTTGAGTTCAATCGCTGGTTCAACCAAAAAAAAAAAAATGTATACCCTGTCCCCATTAGCAGTCTCCCCTCTGTCTCAACCCAGTCCCCAGCAACCCCCACTTTGCTTTGTGTCTGTGTGAATTTGCTGACTCTGGACATTTCCTATAAACAGAAGCAGAGTGTGATCTGTGTCTAACTTGTGTCTCAACTTCCACCTTTTTGGGCTGAGTAATTTTGATTAATTAATTACTTAGTTTGGTATAGGGTCCCACTAGGCAACCTGTAGTGATCCTCCTGTCTCAGTCTCCCCAGTGTTGGGATTACAGGCCTGCGCCACCATGACCAGTTTCTGTGGCCAGCAAGGCATGAAGTACTGGGGACCCAACCCAGGTCCTTATGCTTGCTGAGCAGGCACTTAGACCGACGAGCAGCCTCGCCAGCCCGGCTGAGTAATATTCTTATGCACTGCTGAACTGCATTTTGTAGAACTGGTGTGATGGTGCACTCCTGAAATCTCAGCACGTGCGAGGCTGATGCATGAGGATTGTTGGGAGTTCAAGACCAGCCTTGGGGCCGGGGAGATAGCTTAGTAGAATAAGCACTTGTATTGCAAGCACAAGGGCCGGAGTTCAATCCCGGGGTTTGCCAGAAAATAAAACAAAAAAAAAACAAACAAACAAACAAACAAAAAAAAAGAAGCTTGGGCTACAAAGTAAGCTCAAGACAAGCCAGAACTGCATAGTGAAACTTTCTCAAAAAGCACAAAAAATAAACATTTTGTTCATCCATCCATGCCTTGGTAAATCTTTGGTCCTTCCCTGTTGGAAATTGTGACTGTTGCTGCCGTGAATGACAGGCTGTCTCCATACCATGCTCAGTGTCTGTATCCACACGTGTGTGGTCCCCTTGTGTCCTGTCCCCACACCAGGAATGGTTCAATGTCTACGAGCACAACCGGCACACCAGCTGTACTGTGTCTGACCTCATTGTGGGCAACGAGTACTACTTCCGTGTGTTCAGCGAGAACATCTGTGGCCTCAGTGACTCCCCTGGAGTTTCCAAGAACACAGCCCGCATTCTTAAAACAGGTGCTGCTCCTGCTATCCAGGGCCTGTTACCTCTGTGGCTTAGCAATGGGTCAAGCCTGGATTCTGAGCCTCGCCTCTGCCCTGGACTTGAGTTGTTGGCACCTGGGGGTGGGGCCGAGGCAATAGGGTCTCCTGGCTGGCTGGGTCGGGGATAGCCTTCAGTCAGTCACCTAATGGGTGTGTCCTATGTATCAGGAATCACCCTCAAGCCACTGGAGTACAAGGAGCATGACTTCCGGATGGCACCCAAGTTCCTGACACCCCTCATCGACCGGGTTGTTGTGGCTGGCTATGCTGCAGCTCTCAACTGTGCTGTCAGAGGCAACCCGAAGGTGCCAAGGCAGTGGCCTATTGGGGTGGCATGTGTGGGACTCAGGGAGAAACACTGGCATGACAGCCCAAGCCCAGCACACTGCCCCCTCCTCCTGGCATCCTCTGGTTTCAGGGGATTTGCTCCTGTTAACCCACTTCCTGTTTCTTTTCTTGGCCTGAGCCCAGGGTTTAGACAATGAGACCCTGTCTTCCTGCCAGGCAGCGGCTCCTCTTGGCAGGCTGAGCTCAGAGGAGAGGTCATTCAGTCTTCTTGTCCTAAGGACAAACAGCAGTGCCTTGGAAACAGAAATGGTGGGGGCTGGGAGATCCGGACTGTGTGGGTCCTAGGCTCACCCACCACCCCCATTTCCAAGCCACCACTTGGATATAAGAACATTTACAACCTTGAACTGGGGAACCCTGTAGACTAGGAGTTGGTAAACTATAGCTTTGGGCCAAATCTACTTGCTACCTGGTTCTCTCAATGAAGTTTTATTGGCACACAGGCCACATATATTGTTTACATTTTATCATAGTTCCTGCACTACAGCAAGAGCTTACTCATGGCTGTAGAGACCTGGGGTGGTGAAGTCCCTGACGTGTGTGATCTGACCCATGGTAGAGTGCATGCCGGCTTCCGCGCTGGACTGCAGGCTCGTAGCCCCACCCCCCAGGCAGGCTGTGTGTGGATTCATCCCTCTTCCCAATTTCCATGACCATCCCCGCCAGTTCCACTGCCCATCCTCCTGGCTCATTAGTTCACCCACCAGCCCCTCACGTCCACAGCTCTCACTCACTCCACCTAGGTAATGGCATTATTCACTCACTTCCGTTATTCTTGGAGCCCGAGTTCCTGCAGGTGAGGGGGCTGACCTTGACACAAAGCCACACAGTTAACATAAAGGTATGAGGACCACGGTGGGCCAGGAAATGCAGCCTTTCCTATCCCACTCTAGGGGCCGTGAGCAGACAGGTGAGGGACAGGCGGGCACCAGGAAGGCAGTGTCAAGTCTTCTAGTGGTTTTTTGTTTGGTTTGTTTTTGCGGAACTGGAGATTGAACTTAGGCCCTTGCACTTGTCAGGGAAGTGCTTATTTCACTGAGCCATATCCCCAGCCAAGGTCTTGAGGCAGGAGCCCTTTTGCCATGGTCCATGCAGCCCCTTGAGCCACCCTTTCCTCTTGCCCCCTCCAGCCAAAGGTGGTGTGGATGAAGAATAAGATGGAGATTGGCGAAGACCCCAAGTTCCTGATGACCAACTACCAAGGGGTCCTCACACTCAACATCCGCCGGCCCTCACCTTTTGATGCAGGCACCTACTCCTGCCGGGCCGTCAATGAGCTCGGGGAGGCGCTGGCTGAGTGCAGGCTGGACGTGCGGGGTGAGGGCCAGGCCCGGGCTGAGGGAGATGGGCAGGGGCCTGGGTGTGAGCAGTCCTGAAGGCAGTGTGGGGCCCCAGGGTCAGGCGGCGATGGGCATGTGCCCTGGGAGGCTCCCTGTGTTGCCAGAGGTGAAGCAAACAGACAAAAGTGGAGCCCAGGAGCCTGGGAGCCCAGGAAACATCTCCTGTGGAGCCAGCTGCAGCTCTGACTCTGCCCTCTTTATTGAGACTGGTCTCACTTGTGTTTGAGGATGGTCTTGAACTCACTATGTAGTCCAGATTGTCAGGTTGTAGTCCAGGTTGTCAAACTTGGACAATTCTCCTGCCTCAGCCTCTCAAGTACTGGGATTCTAGGTGCTACCACACCCAGTCCCTGTGTCCCTTCTGTGGCCCTCAGCTCCAGCTCCTGGCCTCCTCCTCGGCATCCCTGCCTCTAGCCCTCTTCTGTCTGTGCTCTCACAGACCTAGACAGGGAGGTCTGGCTCACAGCGGGCCTGGGGCCCTTGGTCATAGCTCTCCTGGGCTCCTTAGCACCCATGAGTCCCCAGCAGGACGTCATGGCCAGAAAATCCACATGGATGTCCTAGCTCCTACTTGATCTTGACTTTGATCTACTCATCCATTCCTGGCCCTGGTAACACCCAAGCAGTTAGAAGTCACTGCAGACCTTAGCAGGGGTCCAGATGGGACATGCTTCAAGTCCAGGGCACTGTCATTCTAGGTCACTTTTCCTGGCTGCACCAATCATCTGGTGACCCCCATCACTTCCTGAGTTTGCTCAAAGCATCCATGCAGTGGGACCAGGGACTACCTGTGATTGTAGCCAGCAGCTGGGCACAGTAGTGTGGGGCAGAAAGTGACAGTGACTAAACCAGGTGGTTTAACAAGGTGGTTAAGCCGGGCATGGTGGTGCATGCTGTAATCCCAGCAGCCAGGAGTCTGAGGCAGGAGGACTGCCACAAGTGTGAGGCTGGCCTGGGCTATACCAAGAGTTCAAGGCCGGCTTGAATGATACAGTGAGACCCTGTCTGAGAAAGAAAACAAAGTGGGGGGGGGGTGGGAGTGACAGTGGCTGTGGCTCCTCGCAGTTAGGGCAAGGAGCTGGAGGGAGATGTGCTGCTATGTGCCCTTGCTGGTCACAGGGACTCAGCAGCTGGAGGGCCCTGGGTAGCTTGGGAGCCACTGTCCATCTCACCTACCCTTCCTTCCCACCTCCCCGCAGTGCCACAGTGAAACTGCCCCCCACCTGGGAAGATGACTGTGCCCTGACTCCAACCCCAGAGAGCTACAGACTGTGCCTTTCTCAGTTCTTGCTGACAACAAAACAGTGCTGCTTAGACAATGGTGTGTGTGTTTTCCTTGGCTCTGAGGCTCTCCTTTCCTTCCAGCTGGGACTGGTCACTGTGGGGTGGGTGAGGGGCAGCCAGGCAGGGCGGCCACCATCACCAAGGAAACAGGCCACACGAAGGGCCACCATCTTGGAACAGCAACTTGAGTGGGGCAACCACATTGTCATGGCAACTGCGTAGCTTCAAAGGGGAACCCCAGGTCCTGATGCTAAGATGGGGGAGAAGGGGACAGGCTGGTAGTGACTGAAATCTACCACTGGGCAGCCTGGGAAGGCCAGGCACCAGGTTACCTGAGGACCCGGATGTGGAAGACCCATCAAGGCAGCCTCTGCCTTGGTGAATGGGTGCTGCTGGCAGAAGTGCCTTTAAGCTGGCTGCTATTCTTAAGTGGCAGTTTTTTTTTTTTTTTTTTTTTTTTTTATTAAGGTCAATAATCCATCTGTGTGGCCCTGGGGTTGGGTGGTTCCAGCCGGCATCAGAGTCCCCAGAGTTCAGAGGTCTGTGGGTCAAGTCTGGCTTCCCTGGCTTGAAGCTGGGTGGGAAAGAGTGTCTCAGGCCTGCCGCAGAGGGGTCTCTGTGGGGAGGGCTGGCCTCTAGCTGCCTGAAGGCAGGGGCCCCGGGTCTCCAGAGAAAGCAGTCCCCAGGTTCCAGCACCCCATCCTCCAGAGCGCCCCTTCCCCACCTCTCCAGCCTTTCAGGGAACCAGACATTCGGCCTGGCCTCCCAGCCCTTCAGGATGCATGACAGATTCCCTCCCAGGACCCCATCTGGGAGATCCAGGAGGAGGCAGGACTGGGTGCTGTTTCCAAGGGGGATCCGGTGCCCGCAGCTCGCACGCGGGCTCTGCACACTGGACTGTTCAGCTGCTGCTGTCTGCTTGGGTGTCGCGACCCTTAAGTCTAAGGAGTGGGATGGCACACCCCTCAAACCCGGGGTCCCCACTTCCCTCCCGACTTACCTTGCCCTGCTCACCCCTCCCCTCACCTGGTGCCGCCAGTCCCTCTCCTGATCCTCCAGGTCTGTCTCTTCATCCCGGTCCTCGTCCTCCCACTCCTCCTGCGTGAAGGGCACGGCCCCCTGGCCGTGGAAGCGCAGGCGGTAGAGCAGCCGCACCCACTTGCCGAACTCGAGGTCCCGGGTCTCGGCTGGCGTCCGCAGCTGCAGGTAGAAAGCACGGCCGGTGCAGAACTTAACTTTCAGCTGCTGGCGCCTTTCGTCGTGGATGAAGAGCTGGACAAACTGCAGGGGGAACAACCTGGGCGGCGGGAGGGGGGGGCCTTAGGTCGGGAGTCCCCCATTGCCACCCTGTCCTTTGCCTTTTCTGCTTTCTGGTGTCTTGAATTTAAGGGTATCCTCGACCTCTAGCCACCGACCAGCTTGTCCCTCAATTACTCACTCCACTGCGGTCCCCGGGCGCGACCCTCTTAGTTTTGCGCGGGGCGGCACTACGGGTCTGCCCCACGCGGCCGCCAGAGGGCGCTCGACTCCCTCGCAGGGCGCGGCTCAAAGGCAACGCTGTCTCCTTAGCATCTTTCTCAGGCACTTCCTTCTCCGATCTCCCTGGCCTGTTTATTTCTTGAAGCACTGCGCTTATTTTCCCAGCCTATTTATATGTATGTATGTATGTATGTATGTATGTATGTATGTATGTATGTATGTATGTATGTATGTATATATATATATAATTTTTTTTTTTTTTTTTTTTTTTTTTTTTTTTTTTTTTTTTTTTTTTTTTTTTTTTTGTCTTTTTGAGACAGGGTCTCACTATGCAGTTCAGGCTGGCCTTAAGCTCACTTTGTAGCTCAGGCTGGTCTTGAACTCACAACAATCCTCCTGCCTCAGCTAAGTTACTAAGTTGCCTAGCTGGGCTCGAACGTGGCACACATGGCACTTTCCTGTCTGTTTTCTCACAGATCTCAGCCTGGTTGACACATTGGTCCTTCTCTGGCTTCCTTCCCAGAATGCGAGCCCACTGAAGGCAGGGTTTGTCCAGGGCTGTTTCCCTAGTTCCCCGCACTGACACCAGCAGGTGCTCAAAGGACGCCAATTGTGTATCTGAATAAATGAATCTCTTAGGCCCTGGGTTGGTTAAAGGTCCAAGATGGTTGAAAAATCATGAGAAACTTGGCCTGGGCCACACAGCTGGCACTGAGACGCAAGTCCTGTGTCCTTATCCATAGCAGGGGCAGCCACCTGACTGCTCTGTGACCTCTAGGAAGGACCTGACTTCACAGCCCACACACATGGGGGTCTCTGCCACACTATCTGTGACCCTAAGTCCCTGGACAACATGTCCGTGTCCCACAATGGGCAACTTGATTTTGTCCCCTAAAGGGAAGAGTAGCAGCTGTCACTCACAGCTCCGGGACATTTTATAAATCCTCAGTTTACCCCTGACAGCCTGTGAGGGCAGACACGCCTCCTGTCCTGTTTTCACGTGAGGAAACCGAGGCACAGAGAGGGAGCCTATTAAAGGCAGTGTTCAAGGATATTATCACATGAGACTGTGGAGGGTGAACTCCTGCAGCCTGGTGGCCCTGCCACCCAGAAGTGGCACTAGCTGGTGTTGACAAGGGATACAGTGAAAAGGTGTGGTGGATGTCCCACTGCTGAGCAAAAGGGGCGGTGCCTGTGTGTGTCTGTCCTCACTGCCCTGGCCTTGCTCAGGGGAAAGCTGCACAGGACAGGGCGGGGCTGCGCATGAGTCTCGAGGCCGGTTTGCCGGCAAGCACCAACGTTTTCCAGGTCTACTCCTAGGGAGGGGCCTAGGGTGCTGAAGGAGAGTACTAGAGGTGAAGGTCGCCCCTCAGCACGTTGTCAGTGATCTCCCACCTGCAGTGATGTTGGGTCAGTGGGTGGTGAGAGCTACTAAGCGGACACATTAGCCTTGAAAAGCTTAAAACATGTTGAAATATTTCATTGTATCTTACTGGTGTTGGAAAATCGCTTTGGGAGATTTCTCCACAAAGCAAGGGGAGGAATAAAGGGTGTGAATCTCGGGGTCATCCCTCCATCTCCCTCACTTCCTTTCCTTCTTTCTTCTCTTTTCCTTGCTGTAGTTAACTCTGAGATTTGGTCAGAAAAGTGCTGGCTCCCGGCAGAGCATATCGGGGTCCCCACTGAAAGCTGTTATTGTCCCTGTGCTGGCAGCTGGAGGTGGGGCAGGAGCCCAGGGCAGGAAGAAGTGTACAGGGGCTATGTCAGCTTTGTACTTCAGAGTGTTTCCTTTCCTGTGATTTGTGTCATTTTTCCAGAGAGAAAATATGATTCTGGGAAATTTTTGCTCCTAAGGATTCCATGGCTCTAAGCTCAGCCTGCCCTTGACCTGCTGGGGGGCCTGGCTCCCCTCTCTGAGCCTCACTTTCTCTCTCTAGAGGATGGGGCAAAAAAGCCCCATGACACAAGAATACTTGGTGAGAGATGGGATTATGGGCATCACTGTCCCGACCCCAGCACCCCTTGTATCATCTAGCCCCTGATTACTGGCCACTGTGGACTGCCCTGTCCTCGTACTCCTGGGCAGACAGCAGCCCACAGAGGGCTGGCAGCAGCTAGCACTCCTGACTCTGGGTGGCCATGTGTGTGGGGTGCTGCAGGGGGCTTGGGTGCCAGAGTTGAGGGAGAAGGTCTTGCAGGAGGGACAGTCACCCAAGCAGCTGTGGACATCCATTCTCCTTGGTAGGGCCAGCCAGCAGCAATAGGTCTGGGAGTTCCAGGGCGGGACTAGAGGCTGCCACTCCCATGGTGACTTTATTGGCGACTTCTCCAAACCGGGTCACCTGGGGCCAAAGGTCAGAGGTCAGAGGCTGGAGAGATAGGGTGCAGAATTGGACTAGGATCAGAGATCAGGAATCTTGAACATAAAGAAAGTCATGAACAAGGGGAGGCAAGAATCAGGGTGGGAGCAAGCTACTGTGGAGTCAAGGAAAAGAACTGTTTAGGTGTGAAGTCAGGGAACCTTACAAAGATTTCAGAGGCCAGGTTTCATACACAAGCGGAAAGGCTGGAGACATGGGAGCCAGAGATCACCAGGAGGTGGAAGTCAGTACCTCCAGGAGATGCATTATGGGAAAACGTCCAAGGCTGGGACAGGGTGAAGGTCGACCCAGGCTCTGGGGCTGAGGTCCCTGGGATTCCACACCTGCACGAAGTTGCTCTCAAAAATGGTAAAGTTCCGCAGTTGGTCGAACTCTCCACTTAGGAGGTGGCGCTGGAGCCATCCGGGTCCTTCTGGGGCACAGACTGGAACCACAGAGCATCCTAGAGGGACAAAGTTCGGGAGGCGAAATCCGGGCTCCCCAACAGGTTGGACCGGCTCGGCAAAGGGCAGGCATAGATTATCAACTGTCTCCATCGCTGGCCTACACCCTCCTTGGTACCCCCACTGGTTTCTTCACCAAGCGCAACCCTCTGGATCCGCCTCTCACCTGCCAGCCCACTCGATCCCATCTCACCCACTGCACGGAGGGCCGACTTAGACTGCTGCCTCCCATCGTCCCAACGCCCCGCCCGTTGGTGGGCATGGAGGGAGTTGCCACGGAAGAAAAAAAGCGCAGGAACCATGGGTAGGGTGACATCATAACAAGTCGGACCAGGTTTGATGCCATCACAGAGGACGCTGTGATGGTGACGTCACCAGAAGGAAGGGCCCGTAGGACTTGGTCGTACTGGCGGCCGCGCGTCTACCTCAGGCACCTGTTGAGATAGGAGCCAATGCGCAGGCGCAGGACCCGCGCACGCGTACAAGCGGCAGAATGCCTCCATTTCTCCCAGCGTGCTCCGCGGTGTAGGTTTATGGGCAGTGGGCCGGTGTCGTAATGGCGGCGGCTGGAGTGGGTGCAACCCGCTTGCTTCTCCTCATACTGATAGTGGCAGCAGCGCCCAGCCGGGCCAGGGGCAACGGCTGCCGGGTTGGGACCGCTGCACGGGGGGTGAGTGCACCTCCGCTCTGCGTGGAGGGCGGGGCCGTAGGTGGATTAAGGTGGAAACGAGATTGGGCAGGATGGAGAGGGTAGGCGGAGGTGAGAGAACCATGGCAACACGGACGCAGGAGATGCCTGCCTGGGCGCGAATCTGAGTGGAAAGATCTGGGCTCGTGGAACCTGTAGCCTGCGTGTTCGGTGCGATGGGACACGGGCGGCGCCGTGGACAGGCGGGTGTGTGTGTGGGGGGGGGGAACAAGGTCGGTCTTAGAGGTGAGGGTCTGCCGTGTGAATATTCATGAGGGGGCGTGGCCTGGATAGAATCCTGAGGCATCAGGCAAAGGCGCGGTTTAAATGAGGAGGCCTAGGGCGCTGGAGGGATTGGAGAGTTCTGTGTTCTGGAAATACACTAGAGAACCGGTCGCGCAGGTGCATGGGCGTAAGGCCGTGGGGAATACGTGGTAGGGGAAACGTAAAGGCCGAGTAAAAGGAAAGCGTAGACTGGAATGTACTGTACGTGAGCGGAACTCAAGCCGCCTCTTGGCTGTTTAGCCTGTAAGGTCAAAACGAGGACTTTGGATATTAGCATATTAGCGTGCCAAGAAAGCGTCAGGAGAGGGAGGCTAGCTATTAACTCATGAGTATTTTATAATGTGAAGGGGGTTGAAAACGACCTAGGGATAGTCATCTCTGGAGGGAAACTCCAGCATGTTTGTAGGATCTTGCTTTCTAGATAATGGGAGACCAGATCATGAATATTCATGATGGGCGGTCCCAGTGGAATGGAAGCAAACATCATTGATCGACTTGAGGCTGAGAATAAAACTCCTCATCCAGTCCACCAGTCCGTCTGCCCTGGGCTTTGTGGATCCTGTCCTGTTGTGAGCCCTGTGTTTCTCACCTGGGCCTCCCATCTGTCCTGCAGGTTGGAATTGATGGCCGTGAGGGGGAAAGCTGTGGCTCGGTGGGGTTGCTGCTGGAGCACTCCTTTGAGATCGGTGAGGCCCTGACACACCTGCTGCACAGTGGGTTGGGTGGAAGACTGACATTCATTTACCAACAGCCTTGCGGGGAAGATTGAAGGGCATGCCAGAGAGCAGCCTTGCCTTTCCATGCCCCTCAAACCTGTAGGACAAACGCTGGCCTCAGGCAAGAGTAGTGATTTCAGTCTTTCCTGATCACTGCCAGCTTTCCTCTGCTAGTGGCTCAAGGGTTTTGTGTGTTACCTTGGCACAGTTATGCAAGGTTGTAGATGTAAGCCCTCTCTGAGACAGTCAGTGGGCACCTGTAGAGTCCCTTGATCAGTGAGTGACAGAGCTGGAGCCAGGTTCCAAACCCAAGTGAAACAGCAGTGACAGGCAGGCTCGGAGCCAGCTGTCACCCTGCCCAGGGCCCAGTAATGGAACAAAGGCCCTGGTTGGTGCAGTGAAGCTGGGGTCCCTTGTTAGGCCCTAGTCAGCCAGAGAAAACAGACTCTCAGAGGCTATGTGACTGTCCCTGGGCCACCTAGCAAGGTAAGGGTAGCCCTTGGACACTTTGGGGTTAATGTATCAGCTTTGCTGCCTTGGGAAGCAGGAGGGCCGGTGTGATGTGGGTGCTTGGGAAATGGGCTCAGGATGAGGAAGCCCCCTGGTCTTAGCAGAGGGCAGGCTGGGGTTTAAATTCAGGTCTCCTGGCCCCTGCCATGTTGTAGGGTATGTATGACAGGCTGGTCATTGACTTCTCTCTGCAGATGACACTGCCCGCTTCCGGAAGCGGGGCTCACTGCTCTGGAACCAGCAGGATGGTACCTTGTCCCTTTCGCAGCGGCAGCTCAATGAAGAGGAGCGGGGCCGGCTTCGGGTGAAGTGGTGACCCTAGGGCTGGGCTGGGCTTGGGGACATCCAACAGTTTTTTTCAGCTGCTCACTGTGGCCCCCTGCAGCCCTCCCTATGGGTCCAGGCATGGTCCTAGCACCCCCTGCTGCCCTGTCTCCCATGGCTACATGTAGCTGCATGGTGCTTGGTCAGCCTTTGTGCTGGATGTGCTGTGCCTGCCTCAGGGCCTCACCCAGGCTGCCCTGGGCCAGCCCCCCTTGGCTCTCCCTCCTGAGCTCTCAGCTTTCACACTCAGCTGGGACTTCTGCAGTCACTTAGGCCGACTTTGCTGTGAGGAGAAAGATCCTCAGGTGGTTGTGGCTAGGCCAGAGGCTCCCTCTGTTGTGCTGCTTCCTGAGTCCTCAGGCCTGGCCCTCCCGGCCTGGCTCTTCTCCCTCGCAGTCCTGGCACAGTCCAGTCCCACTCGCTTCGGTGGGCACAGGGCGTCCTCCCTGGGCAAGAGATCAGGGCAAGGTTTGTCCTGGGCAGTCCTGCTGTATGGTGCCCTCATGATTCTGCGTCCCAGAGAAAAATGGTAGTCGTGGACTTTGCAGTCAGGGTGTAGGCCAGGCGCCAGTTGGGGTGGCCCGCTGTCACAGCCTCACTTATTAGCAGGGTTATCCAGTGGGCAGAGCCCCATGGACTTGGTCAGCCAAGCAGGGGGCTGTAGGGTGCAAGGTGGGTGAGACTGAGACTGGGAAGGGCCTTCCTGATGGAGGCCTTGTGGTGCTGGGCACTGTCCCTCTCATGGTGCCCTCCCTGCGTACCCCACAGGATGTGGCGGCCCTGAATGGCCTGTACCGGGTACGAGTCCCCAGACAGCCCGGGGTCCTGGACAGTGCAGAGGCTGGCAGCTATGTCTCTTCCTTTGTCCCTGCGGTAAGTCAGTGATACCCTCCCTTGCCTCGCTCTTCCTCAGTCCCAAGCTCCCGGCCTTTCCTGGTTGCTTGAAGATCAGGAGGCCCCAGGCCTGGCCTGGCCTCTGGAGGGTAGCTCTGGGGACTCAGTCCAGGGTGGATGCTTTCAGGGGCAAGAAGGGGTTGAGAGTGGATTTTGAAAGATATCTTGGGGTCCTGGCCCCACTTCCCTTCACCCCACAGTGCTCCCTGGTGGAGTCGCACCTCTCTGACCAGCTGACCCTGCACGTGGACGTGGCTGGCAACGTGGTGGGGGTGTCGGTGGTGACATACCCTGGAGGCTGTCGGGGCCATGAGGTGGAGGACGTGGACCTGGAGCTGTTCAACACCTCTGTGCGGCTCCGGCCACCAGGCACCGCCCCAGGGTGAGTATGGAGGTAGGGCCTAGCAAAGTGCTTCCATCCTCAGGGGCCCAGACTCTAGCCTCACCCCCCGTTCCTCACCCCCAGTCCCGAGACGGCAGCCTTCATCGAGCGCCTGGAGATGGAGCAAGCCCAGAAGGCCAAGAACCCCCAGGAGCAGAAGTCCTTCTTTGCCAAATACGTGAGTATGGCACTCTGGCCTCCCCAACTCTTCACAGAACCCACTTGGCTGGCCCAGCCTCTGCTGCCCACTTGTCCTTTGCATATTTGTCCCTTGCACACCTAAGCTGTGTGCCCTCGCTGGAGGCACTGAGGGCCATGAACCCCTCGCTGG
The DNA here is from genome assembly GCA_004027165.1 of Ctenomys sociabilis. Lineage (NCBI taxonomy): Eukaryota > Metazoa > Chordata > Mammalia > Rodentia > Ctenomyidae > Ctenomys > Ctenomys sociabilis. Next base: position 14,701 of record PVKA01039039.1, read on the forward strand.
GTTGGCTCATGAGTCATCTTAGAGCTGGGAGGGCCTAGAGACATGATGGAGGGTGTGACCAGGCAGGGACAGAGACAGGCTGGTGGCCTCACCTGAGCTGGGCTGCGGTGGGTGGGAGGAAGGGCCCCAGGAGGCTGGACACCTGTGCTGGGCCTCAGTGAGGGTCTATAAGACCAGGTACCTGAGGGCCAGGGTAGGGGCGCTGGCAGTCCCAGATTCCCAGAGTGGCTGCTCGTGTCTGTGGAGCTCACCCCAGCCAAGCCACAGGAAACTGAGGCCCAGAGAGGCCTACCACTTGCTCGAGAACCCCAAGGCCGCAGGTGCCTGCTGACCCGTGCCCCTCCCTCCTCAGTGGCACCTCATCCTGGGGGGGGCCGTGTTGCTCACGGCCCTGCGTCCTGCTGCCCTGGGGCCCACGCCGCCGCCGCAGGAGGCCTGAGTGAGGACTGAGACCCCTTCCCGCCTCTGCCCCACCTGCCTGTAGTGATGTAGGGGAGCTGGGCCCCCCCTACGTACCCCCTCGTGCTGGGCTCCTGGGCTTCAGGTCCCAGAAGACACTCACCTCTCTGTGTCTCTCTGTGTCTGTGTGTCTGTCCTCTGGTTCCATCACCTGCAGTGGATGTACATCATTCCCGTGGTCCTGTTCCTCATGATGTCAGGAGCTCCAGATGCTGGGGGCCAGAGTGGGGGCGGGGGCAGCGGCGGGGGCAGTGGTCGGTGACCATGACTGGCCGGTCTTGCTCTGCCCCTGGAATCTCCTTCTACCCAGAGACCTCCATGTTCTGGTCATCCTGGAGGTATAGCTGTGCCCTCTCCTCATCCTAGGAGGAGAGAAGGACATCCCTCCTGGAAGTCCCTTGTCTTCCTCAGTCTCCCTTCCTGTTGACAGAGGTCCTGTGGAGTTGGGGTGCTCCTGCTGTGCCCCACCGCTGCAGCCCCAACTTAGCCTCTGGACTCTTGTTTGTCCTCAGGTAGGAGTCCCAGCCCCTTTGTGCCACTGGCCCCACTTCCTGCCCCAGCCCTGCAGCTGGGTACACGCCAGCTTCTCCAGCCGCAGTGCCTTTGTCCAGGCCTGCTTCCCTGCCTGCTGTGGCCCTGACAGCCCTTGACATTGGACTGGGCCCCAGGCCTCCAACCAGCTTCCCCCATGAAGACATGTGCCCCAGTTTCCCCTCCCTGTAGCTCTGCTCCTTGGCCAGTGCCCGGCCTTAGTCCATAGCAGGTGAAGTACCTGGTGTCCTTTTGGGCCTGCAGTTGGTGGCTGATGGAGTCAGGGCCAGCTGGTGTAGGTAGAACCCCCTTCTGCAACCGCCATCCCAAGATGGCCACATGTGTGTGACGTCAGAACAAAACTGTGGCCCGACTGTCCATTTGCGTCTATTTAAGAATATTCACACGATATTGCAGCGCACACATTTTGAAAACTTCTACCTTCTGAGAGACAGCCTGGCGTCTAGGCTGCATTGGACCCTACCATTTGCTCACCGTGTTATTCACAAACTTGAGACAGTGGCTCTCACTGACATGGCATGGCATTGCTGTGTCGGGTGGCAGTTGATTAAATTCCTAAATACCCAACTCTGTGCCCGCATCCTGCTTTCTGGGGCCACAGACAGTGCAACAGAGGGCGAGGCGGCAGTGGCATGGGAACAAGTCACCCAGAGTGCGTGATGGGGCACTGCTGTTGCCCCGTTTGGTGCGACTTCTCCCAGTGTGACTCCCATCAGCAGGGGCTGCACGGCGAGGCCGCTGACCACGTGTCTCCTTCCTGCGTGCTGTGAGGTGTGTTCTGTCCACCCTCACTTGGCACCCTTGGAATACAGAACCCTGCTGCCCTGTGGACCGCTTGCCTTGGCCCAGTTTCCCTCTGATGGGCTCGCCAGTGGATATCTCAGACTTGGGGTTGGGCCAGTCCAGGAGGGTAGAAACCTGACCCTGTGTCACTGTCCTTGTTTCCAGTGGCAGGGCCATTGGGGTTCTCAGAGGACTTGCTGGCAGCATGTGCTTTTGCTTATGTAGGGGGCGCTAGGGATTGAACCCAGGGCCTTTGCACAAGGCCACCTCCCAGGGATTGTTATTTTCTCATTTATTTTCAGTACAGTCGGGGCTTGTCAGCTCAGTTATTTAAGTGCCTGCTCATGCAAGTGCATTCAGGTGCAAGGGACCACAGTCCAGTCCCCAGCTCCACATGCCTTACCAGACTAGCCCTTAAGGTAGTCTGAGTGAGCCAAAAAAAAAAAAAAAAAATCCTTTTCAGTAAAGTCTCCCACATGGCTGAGGTGCAGGGCTGTGTCCACATCTGTGGGCCTCCTGCTTCCTGCACGTGCATCCTGCTTCTCCCTGACCTGGGTTATCCCACGAGAGCATCTGTGGCTTGTGCGGTGCTCACTCCGCCTGAGCCCCTGCAGCCTGGCCTGCCCATGTACCTCGCTGCTCTCAGGCTGTCTGCTCAGCCGGCCGAGGCACACTGAGCTGGACTCCAGCACCTCCAGGCCAGCGCTTGCCGTGCAGGGCTTCAGTCTGGGCTTACGGGGGCTCTGTCCTCGCCGAACTCCCCTCCCGGCTCCTGCCTGTCGTGGGAGAGCTCGTGTCCTGCGTGCTTTCTCTGGCCAGGGGTCGGGAGACAGACCCCCTAGCAGCCAGGAGCTGGCTGCTGTTCAAGGCCCCTGCTGCTTCCTGCTGGAGGCTGCCTGGGTTTTCTGTTTCCTGTTGTGGTTCTGGGCACGTAAAAGCCCGTGCTAAGTTGTTCTGCGGAAGTGCGTCGTCCTCTTCCCTGCCGCCCTCAACAGGTGTTGAGGTTTCCATCTCTTCTTCAGCTCCGTGGCTCAGTGACATCTGTGATTCTCATTAGCCACCTGCCAGTGGTCTGTGGCATCCAGAAGAGACCTGTGTCCCTGCATCATTTTGTATGCACCAGTAGGCATATCTTACTTTTTTTTTTTTTTTTTTTTTTTTTTTGTCGCTGGGACAAACTTCCTGACACCCAAGGTTGAAGGAGGAAAAATGGTTTGAAGTTTGAGTCCAGTCGGCTGGCCCTGGGGCAGGGGGACCCTGCAGGGCAGGGCAGGGAAAGACAGCACACAGCGAGTAGGCCTGTCCCTTTGTCCCATCCATGCCACCTGCATGGTGGCGGTGGAGCCCTCCTCACCCAGGGTGGGCCTTCCCATTACCCACACCCAGAACTGTGCCGAACCATCCGGACACACCTGGTCCTATACACCGTTCACCCAGTATCACACATCCTGTGTCCTGTTGGCCCTGGGAAGCCCCCACCCATGAATACATGGAGCTGTTGGGGGCCCCTAGATGCAACCCCTACCGGGGCCAGATGGGACTTGGGGGCCTGAATGTGTCACAGTGTGTGTTCTGTCACTGCTCTGCATCCCAGCCACTGTCTTCCATACCAGCTTTATCCCCAAGCCTGGCACTAGCTCAAACCCTCTGACCATCAGACCCACAGTCCCTTGGTTCAGCAGCACGGTGTGCTTCAGGGACGGAGAGGATGCTGGACATTGTGCCCAGACCCATCTGGATCTGGCAGCCTGCCACCTGCACCTGCCCCACCTGGCCTGCGGGGCCCTAGCCTCCACCCGGCATCCAGGTGTCCCTAGCACGTGGCTGTGGTGTGGACTGAGGACACCAGAAGCAGGCTGCTGCCCTGCAGGCAGCTTGAAGAAACAACTGCGAAAGTTCCCAACCCTCAGGGCAATCCCACAACAAGGGTCTGGGCTCTTCACAGCTTCTGGCTGCTGGCTTGTCGCCACTACTCACACCTGCCCCATATGGCAAAGCATGATGGGGTGCTGTGGGAAAGGAGTATGATGTGGCCGGGCCCAGGGGTGCAGCTCTCACAGCTGCTACAGCCCACACCTTAGACGCAGGTGCTTTCCTGTGGGCTGCAGGAGATAACCCACCCACTGAGGGACGTGGCAGGTTGGGGGGCCGGGGCATAAGCTACAAATAGAGGCTTGCGAGGCAAGATGTTTTGATGTTTAAATATTAGGATTAAAAGTGTTTATTTGTATCAAATTTCATGAATGGTCCCTCCCCATCCACCCACCAGCCCCTCCTCCCAGGTTGGTTTCTTCACTTTAGGTCAGGACAGTCAAACGCAGCAGGGCTACATTTCCGCCAGCAGCCGGCAGGGGGTGGGGAGGTTGGAGGCCCTCGGTGAGCTCGGAGCTCTCTGGTTCTTCAGTGGTCGGTTCTTCAGGCCTCCTCTAGTCCAGCAGCGCATGGTCTTGAGAAGTGCTGGGCCTCTGTCCCATCGGTGCACTGCCTGTCCTGCTGCCTGAGGAGAGGTGGGAACGAGCCGGAGGCCTCAGCCTCGGACTCCTGCTCAGGGCCAGCCCCGAGCCTCAGGGCCACCAGGGCTGGGCCTGCTATCACTCACCCGCTGGGTGGTGTGTGGAGGTCACTTCTCTGGTTACAGGCTCCAGGGCCTAAGGTGGCCTGGTCCTCCAGGCAGCGTCCAGCATCCCGGGCAGACAGAAAGCAAGAGAACAGGGTCATAGAGGTCAACCCAGGGCTGGGGGCACCAGGTGGCACTGCTGCCCTAGCCTGGGGGATCTCCTGGGGGGTGAAGAGGAAGGGAGACAGCATGCGAGAGGGAGGAGCAGGGGGGGTCAGAGAGGAAGGAAGACGAGGCAGCCATGGCGGCCAGGAGAGAAGACGGGAGTGGAAGCCAAGGAAAGTGGAGAAAATGGGCAAGGAAGGGGGAGCTGGGGGAGAGGACAGGCATGGGGCAGAGGCCACAGAGAGCAAACCGAGGGAGGAGAGGGCCAGAGAAGGTGAGAGGAGAGCGAGGACTGATAAGGGCCTAGAGCCAGTGAGAATGTCTGTACTGAGAGAAGAGGGGGTGCTGGGGGCGGGTGTAGGTGAGAAAAGGGCCAGAGGAGGCAGGGCTGAGGGGCAGGTGCAGAGGGAGGACAGTGCTGGGAGAGGACAGGAGGAAGGGAGGAGGAGACCAGTGGAAGATGGGAGGGAAGGGGAAGAGGAGGAGAGTGGAGGAGAAGGAAAGATGGAGGAAGAAAAGGGAAGAGAAGGTGAGGAGAGGATGGAGAGGAAGGAGGG
>PVKA01039040.1:0-19768 GCA_004027165.1 Ctenomys sociabilis
TTTTTTTTTTTTTTTTTTTGTCTTTTTGAGACAGGGTCTCGCTATGCAGTTCAGGCTGGCTTTAAGCTCACTTTGTAGCTCAGGCTGGTCTCGAACTCACAACAATCTTCCTGCCTCAGCCTCCCGAGTGCTGGGATTACAGGCATGCGCCACCACGCCCGGCTCCTAGAGATCCTCTTGCCTCAGCCTACTCTGTGCTGAGCTTGCAATAGACCTGAGCCATCTGGCCCGGCTGAATAATTTATTCTAAATAAAATAATTCAAACCAGGAATGGTGGCAAAAGCCTGTAATCTCAGCACTCAGGCGGCTGAGGGAGGAGGACTGCCACGAGACCAGCCTGGTCAAATAGTGAGCTCAAGGCCAGCCTGAACTGTATAGGGAGACCCTGTCTCAGAAAGACAAAATAAAATAAAATAATTGACTTTTAACTTCAAAATCTGCTGTGAAAAACACTTGCAAGTAAGCACAAGGGCTGGGTGTTCCCGAGGAGATGGCAATTGAGACTGGGCGTGGTGACGTGTGCCTGTAATCCCAGTTTTGGGGAGGCTGTAAACAGACGGATCACTGTGAGTCCGACCTAATAGTGAGACCCTGCACACCCTGTAGACTCTTCCTTAAAATACTAAATAAATAAATGGGCCAGGGAGATGGTTCAGTGGAATAAGCGTTTCCCTGGCAAACGCAAGAGCCTGAGTTCAATCCCCAGTTCCACAAAAAAAAATATCTGCTGAGGAAAAAAAAATCTGTTGTGGACACTTTCTGGCACTACTATAGTGTTAGTGTGTGATGAGGCTCATCTTAATTTTCATTAGTTTCCTTCGTTAGTGCGTGCTGTCTACACTCCTGGTGGTGGGTGTTATACCCTGACAAAACTGACTTCATTTTGTTGCCCTTCTAACCTCTTCCTGTTGCTGTTTTGTATGCGCCTACCCCTCCCAATTCCCTCACCCCTGTGACCCGAGCCTTATCTTGATGGGCATCTGTACCCCTTCCCTATTTTTGAGTATCTTGACAAACTCTGTGTACTTGCGACCCCACCCCCCACCCAATGCTGAACTAATGACCCTGCCACTTTACAGGAATCAACCTGAACTAATGACACTGACACTGACACTTTACAGGAATCTCCCCACCCCTACCCTGCTTTTGCGGTTTTTAAGCTTAAATAGTGATCTCCATAAATGCTTGGCGCGCCTCTCTGTGCTGGACAGGAGAGTTCGCCGCTGGGTACCAGCTTAAATAAAGCGCTTCTTTTCTTTTTGGACTTGCCTCCTTGTCATTTGATTTTTGAGTTACAACAGTGGGGGAACTGGCCTACTTAGGTAGCATACATTAATATAGCTGAAGGGGGGGGAAGCAGACTTTCAGGTCTAGCCCCCTGCTCCGCCCCATGAAGTCTCAAAGATCCCCTTTAGCTTGGTACCCCACCTCTGCCAGATGCAACTCCCACCCTTGGGAGAGCGAGGGTTCAGTTTGGGAACTCATTTGTAGGTCTGCACCCAGTAGGTGTCACCTAGACCCTCTAACAAGTAGTAGGGTTTAAAGAACACAACAGGGACATTTTAAAAACTCCGAGAGTTGTCTGGCAGAACTATAATCCCAGGTGCTCAGATGGCTGAAGCAGGAGGATCATGAGTTTGAGGCCAGCCTGGGTAATTTAGCAAAACCTTGCCTCATAACAAAAGAAAGAAAAAATTTTAAAAGGATGAGGGGATAGCCAAGGGCTGAAGTACCCCATGGTTTCTATCTCTAGTGCCAGAAAACAAAACAAAACAAACAACAACAAAAAAAAAACACAAGGTGTTGTCAGAGCCTCAGTGTGTTATAAAATTTCCCTGTCTGATCTTAAGGTGCAGTCTAGATTGTTACTGACCCCCAGGGTTTTAAAATCAGGATTGTAATGCAGAAATGTGGCTGTCCTCTGCAGGCTGGTACCACGGACACCCTGACCAAAACCTGCAAAAGTCAGACTTCTGGCCCTCTTTGGGCCGGCTGCCCACCCTGTATCTCTTATTCCATTACTGAGCCTGTTACCCCGGAAAATCTCACAACCAGAGGGAGCAGCACCCAGTGCTCCATAGTGACCCCAAGAGCTACAGGACCACTCACCCCCCACACTGGTTCAACAGAGGTAGACTGTACTGTGCTATGCCACTGAGCTAAATCTCCAGCTCCTAGGCAACATTTAATAATAAATTCTATTCCAGAAAATGTTGGCACAGGGTCTCTCTAGCGGTCTAGGATGGCCTGGAACTCACTGTGTAGCCTCGGTTGCCTTGAATTTACAGAAATCCTCCTACCCCAGCCTCCTGAGTGTTGGGATTACAGGCATGAGCCACCACACCAGACAACACTAATTTTTTGTTTTGTTTTGTTTTTTTAACCATTGAATTTATACATATTTATTTATTTATGTGTCAGAGGTCTCATAAATGTCACCCAGGCTGACCCTGAACTCCTAGGCTCAGATCACCTTTCTCCCTCAGCCTCCTGACTAGCTGGGATTACAGAAGGTGCCACCACACCTAGAGACACTGAGTCCCAACGCTGAATTACATAAGAAATGAAAAAGCCCTGAGTGTGTATGCCAGAGGAAACAGGACCTCAGCACTTCCTTCTAGAGCTCTCCGTTTTGCACTGGCTGCATTCCTTCGGGAACAAAGCATTTTTTTTTTTTTTTTTTTTTTTTTTTTTTTTTTTTTTTGTCAAGGGAAGAGAGAATTCACTAAATGTGCTGTGCATTGTCCTTATTCCCACTCGATTTTTTTTTTTTTTGTCTTTTTGAGACAGGGTCTCACTATGCAGTTCAGGCTGGCCTTAAGCTCACTTTGTAGCTCAGGCTGGTCTTGAACTCACAACAATCCTCCTGCCTCAGCCTCCCGAGTGCTGGGATTACAGACATGCGCCACCATGCCCGGCAGTCCATGAAATTCAAACTCAGTAATAGTGAGAGACTTCTGCGTACCCTGTCTCCTTCTCTAGTGTTTGTGTCAAGTCCTTTATTTAGAATGTTCCCACCTTATTTGGATCACTGTGCTGGGAACTAGGGAGTTCATTGGGGTAGCCTTTGGTTGAGACCAATTAAATTCAACCATAAGGACAAGCCTGTCTAGAGAGTCTAATCCTGCATGATTTTTTTTTGGTACTGGGAATTGAACTCAGGACCTTGTGCTTGCCAGGCAGGCACCATGCTGCTGAGTCATATTCCCACCTCTATTGATTTATTTGTTTGTTTGTTTGTTTATGTGAAGTCTTGTTATGTAGTCCAGGCCAGCCTCAATCCTCCTGCCTCAGCCTTCTGAGTGCTGGTATGACAGGTGTGTTCCAGCCTTTAAAAATTTTCAATGAAACAGCTGCAGGTACTTTAATCAGTTATTAAAAGAGATTGCCAGGCAAACAAGTGGACAAGACAACATACAGAACACATAAGACAGCTATATTTCACCAGAGTGCATTCTTTTTTCTTTTTGGTATTGGGGATTGAACTCAGGACCTTGCACTTGCCAGGCAGGTGTTTATGCTGCTGAGTTATCTCCCTGGCTAATCTAATTTTCTCTCAACCACCATTTTTTTCCCCTGTATTTTAGAGAAGGGTCTACAGGGTGCTCAGGGTCTCACTACTAGATCAGACTTGTAGTGATCTGCCTGTTTACAGCCTTCCAAGAGCTGGGATTACAGGCACGCACCACCACGTCCAGTCTCAGTCACCATCTCAGCGCACCACAGTGTGCCTGGGGGTGCGGCTGGCTCAGCCAGCCTGGGCAGGAACTGCCTGCTTTCAGGCACTTTAATCCACTGAGCTATTTGGCCAGCCCCTATCCTTTTCTTTTTTTAAAACAGTTGAGACTGTGACTTTTGCTTTCTGTTTCTGTTTTTCTTACTTTCTTTCTGTGTAAACTTTCTGTGCTTTTCAGGTAACTCATCAGTTAGCTTCTCATGTCAGTCTTCTCATTCAAGGGTGGGATACCAGGAATTGAACTCAAGCTCATGCACTTGCCAGACAGGCGCTGTGCCTCTGAGCTACATCCCCAGCCTTCAGCACTCTAACTTTCGTAGCTTTCTTTGTATGTCAGATCAGCTCTGCCAAAAACTCAACTTCGAGGAGGTCTTGCCCTAATCGACCCTTGGGATCCAGCCTGGCATGTTTCCCTGGTTGGTCTTTTAACGTCTGCAAGAGAGTGGAGAGAGTGTCCTCCTCTTCTTGAATCCCAAATTCTGTGGAGACATTTTGGGAATGGACATGGGGTGGGGGCTAACTGCCTAATCTCCTTGATTATTAAATTTCTTCAGTTTTGCATATAGCCCCGGCTGTTTTCAATGCTATTATTCTACCTCAGATATTCATTTGGTGACTTTTTTTTTTTTTTTTTTTTTGCAGAACCGGGGATTGAACTCAGGCCCTTGCACTTGCCAGGGAAGTGCTTATTCCACTGAGCTGTCTCCCTGGCCCCTCATTTGGTGACTTTTGTCTTGTGGTAGCTACACCCGTCCAGGAGGACTGGCTCTCTCCCAGGCAAGCAAAGCTGCTCTTCTAATCTTTTAATTTTTTTTTTAAAGAAAGTTTTGCTGTGTACCCTAGGCTGGCCTTCAGCTCACCGTGATCCTCCTGCCTCAGCACCTGAAATGCTGGGATAACAGGCATGCACCACCACCTCCAGCTTTTCTAATCATTTCTTGTTCCCCAACGTTGAGGAAAAAATGTTCAGGATAGACATCAGTTCAGCCCACGAGTATAGATTGGGGTCTAGAAATTGGTCTAATTGTTCTCCTAGCACCTGGGGATTGGCAAGTAATGACTGCATCTCCTTTCAGGATGTCAGTGCTGAGGAGAGAAACATTAGTGGATCCAGTTTGCCCTCCTCCCACTGGCACCGCACGAAGAGGGAACCTACTAGAACCTGGGGAAAGCTCCTAAGCCCTTCCCATGCTGTTCTAATGCTCTCCGATTAGGATATGAAGGGGCTGTTTGTTGGTCACACACACACACACACACACACACACACCCCACACCCCGGCTCCTTAGTCTTCTTCCCCTCCTTGAGCCCCTGCTACCTTCATGGTGACCCTCACCCTCACCTCACTGTGGTTTTGCAGTCAAGACAAAGGAGCCTGTGACTTCCTGACTTCTGAGTTTTCTTTCCATCCTGAAGAGGAAACACTGACGTTGACGCTGGGAGCCAGCAGATGGCACAGTCGGCCTCTTGTGAGGCTGAGGTTTTACCATGTACAGAGTGCTTGACAGACCGTCCTCCTCAGACCTGGGCTTGGGCCGAAACACAAAAGGCCCTTGGACTGGCTTCCAGGGCCAAATGAAACAACAGGATTTAATCCTCTCCCTTTTCCTTTTACCTTTGGTCTGAGGACTATCTTCCCAACCTTCAAGCATTTTTTTCCAACTGACTATTAGGGAGAATGTCAAGCTCTGTGGTACAGCTCACTTGGAAGGCTGAGGCAGGAGGATCACTGCATGTTCAAGATCAACCTGGGCTGTCCAGGTTCCCTTCCCTGGCTCCCTAGATCTGGACTGTTTGTTCCCCAAGAGGTCCCTGCACCTTGGTCTTCTTTTGTGATCAGCCCCACTTTACGAGGACCCTGGTCACCCCCTTTTGTCAAGGCTCTAATTTGCCTGACTGCTGGTGTCTCTCTAGAACAGATTTTAAGCATAGAGGCTCCTTGAGCATCCCGAGAATCGCTGGTCTGGGACCCCTCTCAGCCACACACTCTCAACCACCTTAAGAACATGTCACCCAACAAGGCAACTGTTCCTTCCTTGTCCCACGCACGAGATTATTTGCTTGTCGTGGTTTGTCTCTTTTATCTCCCCTGCCTCGGTTTCACAGTGTTGGGTGTTCTCTGGCTTCCTTGACACAGACAGCAGCCTCACAAAAATGGGGTGGGAAGGGCCGGCGGTATAGCTCAGCGGACTAAGCGCTTGCTTAGGTAAGCGCAGGGACCAGTGTTCGATCCTTGGTTCCCCCAGCCGCGCCGGCCCCGCCTTCGGGTGCGCTGAGCCGGCGATGCAATCTGGGCGCGGTGGTGCGCGCCTGTAATCCCAGAATATGGGAGGCAAAAAGCAGGAAGATCGCTATGAATGTGGGCTGCATGCATAGTGAGACCCTGCACCAAAAAAAAAAAAAAAAAAAAAAGTGGGGTGGGACATTGCTCCCTTTCCACCAGGAACACCCCATCCACACAGCACAGAGTCTCCCGGATAAACCCCCAACTGTAAGAAATAAATTTACTTTTTGGCCAAAAAGAAGAAGAGAAATCGGACTTCAGAAGCAGTGAAAGCGAGGCTTTTAACCCATACTCTCGCAAGAGCAGTGTCCATGCACAGAGACAGGCCTGCTCCAGATGAGAAGCTGTGAGTTTTTATTCTCTGCAGGCCTGGGATCTGGGATTTACAGTCTGTCCAGAGCAGTCTATTTCCTCCCTGACCTGTTTCCCTTATCCCCACCTTCCCTTATTATTCCCTGCTCCCTCTCTATTCCTCTTTGTACTTACTTTTAGCCTTCTGGCTTCCCAGGATTTGGGAAGACTTGTTTAGTAACTGTCTGTCCACCCTGTAAGAGACACTTCCAGGTCTTCGTCTCAGTCCAAGAAACCAATAGTTGTAATCCCAAAGTTACGTTATTGGAATTCCATCAAGTTGATTCCAATCTACCACTTTCCATGCAACCCATGGCGAAAATGAAGACACTAAATCATATTTTTAATCACTAGGGAGTCGAGGGGCTCTAAGTCCTGCCATGACATGGCTTTCTGGAACCAAGACAGTGACCCAGGGCCTCATCCAGTTTTATTCAGTGGAGGTGTGGCTTCAGGATTGACTGAGAATTGTGGGAAGTAGGTGACTACTGTGAGCTGAGCTAGGTGGGTGGCCTACATTTACCTCTGCCATATGCAGAGAGGATATGCAGAGAGGATATACAGAGAGTAATGTGCATTATATAGTATTTAATGCTTTGGGAAGTCTAGGGCTTCAGCTTTGATGTAGTCTTTCAAGCCCCAGGAAGTCATAGCCTCTATCTCGAGGCTTGAGGCTCGATCCCAGCTGGCAGTGCAGAGCATTAGCTCTACCATCCTGTCTCCACCCGGCTCACGTTAAGGCGCAGCAGGCTTACCAGGAAAACACACATGCCACCTTCAAAGACTATCACCAGCACCTCAGCTAGACCAATACACATTGCTTAAGGCCAATCGAAGGATAAACAAAAGTCCTAGCCAGCTCTGTACATAACAATACGAGGAAATAGGATCAGGCTCAGTCAAATTAGAGACAGTTGCTCTTCTTTCAAGGAGAGCTGCTCAGGTGGTCCCCCCCACCACCCCAGAACAGTGTCTCTGGCATGGGTCTTTGTATAGCCTGCATGTCCTTTTCCACTAGCTGACTGTGCTAAGCCTAAGCATAAAGGTTTGTCACACTGGTTAATGAAGTATGGACCAATGAAAAATATGTTTACCTCTTACACCCAAGTCCCGTCTCTAGACACATGAGGTTTTGGGGACATCCAGATATGAACTTTAAGATCCACCCCAAGTCTTTCAGTCTTGTTCTTGGTTTTGCTCCTTCTGTGAAGTGCTTCCTCACCACAGAGCCACTCGAAAACTGAGCTGTTCTACTAACCTGTTTTGAAACTGTTCCACTGCTATTTTTTTCTCATCAAAATGAATACAATTTTTTTTTTTAAAACTGAAATCTCCAAATAAACCAAAATAGGACCTGGGAGATGGCTCAGTTGAATAAGCACTTGCCTGGCAAGTGCAGGGGCCTTAGTTCAATCCCCGGTTCCACAAAAAACAAAACAACAACAACAAAAATAACAAATAAACCAAAATAAACCTTTTCTTTTTATAAGCTTGTTATCTCAAGTGTTCATTATAGTGACAGCAACTTGACTAACACTTATATGTCTAGTAACTTGGGGATATATATATATAATTTATTTATTTTGAGACAGGGTCCCACCATGTAACTCAGGCTGGCCTCAAACTCACCATATATCCCAGGCTGGCCCTGCGTTCTCAGTGGCACTCCTACTTCAGCCTCTCAAGCGATGGGATTACAGGCCTGTGCACCATCATGCCTCAGCCTTGTAGGCCACCTGGGCCCTCTTATGTCCCTCCAGACACCAGGCCGATTCTAGTGATCCCTCAGTGGCTGAATGGCTCCAAGCTCAAACCTTCCACTCCTTGAACAGCAAAATTAAAAAGACAAAACCAAAAAAATCCTTGAGGTGTTCATAACTCTGGTCAATAGTCGACCCAAAAAATCTGACTTGAAAAATCCTGCGTGTACCGAGAGTGAGTTACCACGGACACAGAGCCACGATACCCCAGTCTGAGAGCACAGAGTGCCTGTGTAGGTGAGTTAATAAAAATATTTGTCATTGTTCTTTGTGTGTGTGTGTGTTTTATTTGTATAAAATATAATCATGGTACCAAAGGAGGTTAGTGATGACACAAGGAAAGCTTTGAGAACTCCAACAGGATTAAGGAAATCATTCTGAAATTTATTAAAGTTCTGGAAAATAAATTTGTAAGTGCAATTTTGGGGCCCCAGAACCAATTACTTGCTTTCCCATTATTTCTCACTGGAGAAACATGTTCAGTTCACAAACTCTTTGCTGTTTGAGCACAAATTTGGACTGAGTTTGTCCAAACAACTGAGGTATCGCTGCCTGCCCATGCCAAATTCATTTCTCTCTCTAGGACCATCTCCTCCAGATTTCCCCTTTCACCTCCCAGTTGTTATTTCAGTCAGGAAGACAAGGTTCCTGTCAGATTCTGGGGACTCCCTAAGGCACTGGCCTGGGTCTGCCCCCAGGTAAAAACTGAAAAATGACAGACTGTCCACGCCACCCTCTGCTTCCTAGATCTAGCCCCTCTCTGCTTTCTGAGGCCTTTGGTCACGTTCCAGTGCCTCTGGATATTTGTTTAGTGGTAGTGTCTCCAGAGTTTATCGTCTTTAGTCTTTACGTGAGGGAAGGTTGTTTTTCTTTTTGGTCTTTTTGAGACAGGGTCTCACTATGCAGCTCAGGCTGGTCTTAAGCTCACTTTGTAGCTCAGGCTGGTCTCGAACTCACAACTATCCTCCTGCCTCAGCCTCCCGAGTGCTGGGATTACAGGCCTGCGCCACCACGCCCGGCAAGGGAAGGTTGTTCTGATGAGACAGGCCCCGCCATTACTGGGTGCAAATGCTGCTCCAGCCTTGCCTTTTTACTTCTTCCTCAGAAGTCTATCCTCTGGCCGTAGTCACTTACACTTATTCAGAAGTCTCTGGAACAGTCCTCACTTTTTTTTTTTTTTTTTTTTTGGCAGAACTGGGGATTGAACTCAGGCCCTTGCACTTGCCAGAGAACTTCCATCTCCCATCTTCCCTCCTCCAGCAGTCCTCACTTGGCTCTGGGCCTTTTTACACAAGTCTTTTCTGCTTCTCCAACTCCTAACCAAGGATCTTTTATTCATTCTTATGAATCTTATCAGTTGGAACTGATTCAAATAATAGAAACTTCCTTACAGGAAACAAAATAAGGGACAAGAGGGGACTTAATGTAAAAAGAAGAGATATCCCGGAGGAACCTAAAGACAGAGATCCTGCCAGGCCTCAAGGACCAACCCAAACCAAACAGACACAGGTGTGCTGGTGCAGGCCTGTAATTCCAGCACTCAGGAGCCTGAGGTAGCAGAATCACAAGTTCAAGGCTAGCATGGGCTACGTAATGAGTTTTAGGCCATCCTAGACTACACAGTGAGATCCTGCATCAAAACACCAAAATCAACAACAATGAACAGGCAGACAATTTCATTGGGGCTTTACCTCTCACACTTGTTCTCTGTCCTGCTTCAGGGCTCCCACATTTGGAAATCTAGTATCTCTCTCTCCTTGGGCAGCTTTGTTCCTGCCTGTTTTTCTACTTTCTTTCCCTCTAGATCTTATGTTCCTTGAAGACAGCACTATGCAGCACTGGGGAGTGCGGGGCTGGGGAGATGGCTCAGTGGAATAAGTGCTTCCCTGGCAAGCTCAAGGGCCTGAGTTCAATCCCTGGTTCAGCCAAAAAAACAAACAAACAAACAAAAAAAAAAAAAAAAAAAAAACCACACAGGACTGTGCCTTTATTGATTTCCTCACCCTCAGAACTTTAGTAGAGCTGCTCAAGGCAGACAAGTAGATTGGCCTTTGATTGACCTTTGATGTACATCAGGGCAGGCAATGAAAGAGACAGAGTTCTGTGACAGAGTTCTGTGGGAGTTAGAAAGGAGTGGTTTTCCTATGTGGGCAGCCATGGGGCTTCAGACTCAGGTGTTTCTTGGCCCATGATTAGGGGTCCAAAGGGAACCCCTAACACGTAGAGATCTCCCCTCCTGCTCCACCTTCCCCTCTTCCTTCTTCTCCCACCCCCTCCCTCACTCCCCACAATATTGGGAATTGAACCTGAAGCTTTCAACATGCTAATTAAGTGTTGTAATGTTGAGCAACACCTTCTGCCCTACTTGTTTCTTTATGATACTGAGGCTTCAACCCAGAGCCTTTGAACTGAGCAACATTTTATTTATTTATTGGCAGAACCAGGGATTCAACCAAGCAACGTTTTAAAAGGCTAGCCTGTTTAAATTCCTTGTTAAATCACTAAGCTGCCCATGCTAGAGTGTGCATGAACTTGCAATTCACCCGCCTCAGCCTTCCAGAGTGCTGGGATTATAGATGTGGGATATCACACTCAGCTCCTCTATCTTTTTACATTTTTTATTTTGAGGTACAATCTTTTGAAGTTGTCCAGGCTGGCCTGACATTTGGAATCTTTTTGCCTCAGCCTCCTGAGTAGCCGGGATGACAAGCATGTGCTATCAGTCCTGGGCCATGCTGGGATACCCCTGAAAATTCTCACCCCTCTGGGTCTCAACCAAAGCAAAGAGATAACCTCCAGTGTGTTCCTGCACACCCTTGGATGGGAAGGAGAAGAACAAAGACTCATGGGGCAGGGGCCTTGGCAATGTTTCTCTGATATCTCAGCCACTTGAGATTCCTCTCAGTTTCTCTTCTCCATCTTGGAGTCTTTCAGCGCTTCTTAGTTTAAAAAGGAGCCAGCTCGAGGGTCAAGGGCCTGCTTGGCAAGTGCAAGGTCCTGCGTTGGATACCTGGTAACACACACACACACACACACACAAAAAAAAACCCACAAAGTGTCCCCCGCCCCGCTCCCTTTGACTAAGCTGTCAAAGTCGATGTCATTTTCTGGTGGGTAAGGCGGTTTCCCTTTGCCCCAGTTAGGGCAGCCTTGGGGCGGATCCTTCCTGTGGTACATCCCCTCCCCCTCCCCATGGCAGCCTGGTTCAAGGACGCTGCTGCCCCCTAATGATAATAATCGTAAATGCAGGGACCGCCGCATCCTCCTACACACCAGGCTAGGAGCTATGCCAGGTATCCAGAAGGCAAAGGTACTTGCGTTCAATCTCAGAGATCAGTACAACTTTCTCATTTTAAAAAGAAAAAACAAGGCATAAAGTTGGGGAAGTGAATTTTCCAGTGGCCTCAACTTAGCCTGGGTGGCTCTGCCTTGCTCTACAGTGGAGCTGTCTCCTCCTTAGCTAGCTCTTGTCCTTCTGGAGCACCATGCTGACCAAGGGAAGTATTGCTTCTGCGTGACCTAGGCTTCTGCTTCTTCTCACGTGTGCTTCTGCTTCTTCTCACGTGTGCTTCTGCTTCTTCTCACGTGTGCTCAAGATGAGGCTTTCTGAGAAACATGTTGTTATAACTAATTTTCTTTTCTTTATTTTGTTTGTTTTTTGGTGGAACCGGGGATTGAATTCAGGCCCTTGCGCTTGCCAGGGAAGCATTTATTCCACTGAGCCATGTCCCCAGCCCTTAGAATTTTTGATTCATGTAAATAAACCACTTTTTTTTTTTTTTACTGGGAATTGAACTCAGGACCTTACATTTTTCAGGCAGGTACTCTGCCACTCAGCTATATCCTTGGCCCCAAACCACTATTTTATTTATTGATTTATCTTTTGGCAGAACCAGAGATTGAACTCAGGACCCTGTACTTGCCAGGCAAGCAATTATTCTACTGATCTATCTCCCTGGGCCCAAAACCACTATTTTTGAAGAGTAAAAAGTGTTTTAAGAAAAATTTTCTCAGCTTCTTAATTTGAAAAGTTTCTCAAATTTTAATATGAAAACCAAAATATGTATAAAATTTGCGTACATAGGAAAATAAATGTCCACGTATACTCCATCAAGATTTGATAATCATTAACATTTTACCTAGCAGTTCCCTTTCCCCCCATATATAATATTTATATCTGTATGTACATACACACATATACTCTGGTCATATACAGGTACACATACATGGGTTTCACTGAACCATTTAAGAGTTGATGGTAGGCATTACTACAGATGGATGCATTTTTCCCACCCAAACACTGTGTGATTATCACAGTCTTATAATACTGTTAGCTAATATATATATATATATATTTCTTCATCAGTGAACCTGGGGCCTTCACACTGAGTTACATCTCCAGCCCCGCCCTTTTTATTTTCCTATGGAAGTGGGGATTGAACTCAGGCCCTTGTGCTTTCCAGGGAAATGCTTATTCCACGGAGACATCTCCCTGGCCCCCCAGCCCTTATTTTTATTTTTAAATTTTGAGACAAAGTCTTGCTAACTTGCCCAGGATAGCCTCAAACTTGGCTATTTTCCTGTCTCAGCCTCCCGGAGTACTGGGATTTCAGGCACACACTACCATACCAGGGCAATAGTTGGTTTTTTTTTTTTTTTTTTAATCCAGGATCTGGCCAACAACCATGAATTGCATTTTTTTTTTTTTTCTGGTACCGGAGATCGAATTTAGGGCCCTACACTTGCCAGGCAGGCACTTACTACTGAGCTATCTCCCCAGCCTCATGAATTGAATTTTATTGCCACTTGTTAGGCCCCTAAATCTAAAATTTCCAGGCTGTATCTTTGAAGAATCGAGGCTAGTTGCTCAGCAAAACTGCCTAATGTGAATTTAAATTTGTCTCTATATTCCTCACAGTTAGATTCAAATTAAACTATTACTTTTGGGGGGGGGTGGCGAGATGCCACTTGCACAGTGCTGTGGGTGCCCGTTCATTTCACTGCACCCATTCCAGGTCTGAGGAAGTCCTGGGCCTTCCATACCTCACACCTGCCTGTGTTGAGGGGAGGGGGAAGGTGTTCGTCTCTGTTCTGGAGCCGTAGCTCCCGAAGCTGGGCTGAGTGGAAGGCCCAGGGAGCAGGAAGATGAGTCACAGCTTCAGTCTGGGTACAGTTCATTAATAGGGTCGCCACAGGCTTTGGGCCACTCCAGCTGGGTACGGGAGACAGAGAAAGGACTTCTTCACACAGGTGGCTCACCAGCTCCTCCGCTGAAGGTCACCTGTCACTCTGCTCACTTTCTGTGGGTGCACCTGGAAGGGAGACAAGGGTTAAAGGAGGTGGCCGTGTGAGGGAAGTCCTAGGGCAGGGTTAGCAAGGAACAGGCATGCCATGCTGGGGTAGGGTGGGGGAGGACACGCCTGTGATCCCAGCACTCCGGGAGGGTGAGGCAGAAGGACTGCTGTAAGTCTGAGGCCAGCTTGGTCTATGTAGTGAAACTTGTCTAATAAAAACAAAGCAAAAATAGGTTGGGAAAGAAAAATGAAAATAAAATTTAAAAAGCAAGTGAAAGACAAGAAACAAAGGGGATAATGCACACACGCCAGAGAGGAAGAAAAATGTGAAGAAACTGAGGCACATAGGAAAAGAACCAAAGACTCAGATGCGCAGGCCCAGGGCAAAAAGAGCAGCAGCGTCACCTGCTCAGGCTATACTTTTCCAAACAGAACTTCTCTTTCATGCCCCAGAAGCCAGGCCCTGAGCCATAAGTTTCCTGTTCTGCTCAGGACATCTGGCCTTTTCCCAGGGCCACGGCACGCAGAGAAGCCTCCTTGTGACACATTTGGGGCAGAGGAGGAGTCAGAGACAGACAGACAGACAGAAAGGGAGGAGGACAGAAAAGACAGCACTATAAATAGCCTCCCCTTCAGAGCGAGGAATCCAGGATCCCAGGAGCTGCCCAGCAGGGTGACAGAGCTAATAACTCGAGGCCAGGGCTTTCTCATGAGAACAAGGGGTGAGGGGGGCCACCCAGCCCCTCAAGCAGGCAGGGGACAGGCTGCCTCAAGAGTTCGGCCAGGGCCAAATTCCTCTGGAAGCTCATGGACAGGGGTTCCAGTAGAGGAACTTGGGGATTCCCAGGGGACTTTGTGGCCATAAAGTGCAATGTCTGCTTCTCTCAGGCAGGAAGTGAAGACCATGGAAAGCGCAGAGTCAGGGCTCTTTGGCCTCACAGCTGAGCCCAAATGCAGAAGCCCCTCTCTGGGCCAGCCAAGAGCCACCCAGACCGCACTGCTCACCGAGGAGGAGGAGGGGTGTCAAGGGGCGGGACAGGACATCCTGCAGACTCTCCAGCCAATCGTGCTGCTCCTTCTCACTGGGGCAGGTGAGGATGAATCTCCGATGCGGGGTGACGATGGTGAGGCCAGCCTTCCAGCGGTTCCCTCGGACACCCTTGGGCAGGTCTTCATGTACTTCGTAGCCTTGCTCCTTGCTCCCAAGAAAAACCTGGCCCTGCTCGAAAGCATCCTGGCAACCAGAAGGCACCTGCTCATGGAATCTGGCCTTGGGGCAGAAGGACCCCTGCATCCCTGACAGCCCCCAAGCTCTATTATTGGTAAAGTGCGTCACTACTAGGATTTGTGCTAGATTAGAATCCTAAAATACATGACATATCATCTGTTGAAAAAAATCATTAAGGTTTACAGAGCTGGTTGCGCAGCAGGAATCACACGCTTTGTGTGTGACATCTAATGCCCTTATCGCAGTGACTTCCAAGGAAGACACTGAAACAAAGGCTTTTTCACAGGAAGAAACTGCAGCCGCTCCAACAGCAGGGCCGAGACCACGGCCAGACCCCTGGCTCCTAAGCCTACACCGATAACCACTCTACCCGTAGTGCAGGCCGAAAATCCCAGCCCTCAGCATGAGCCCTGGACTGGATAACTCAGGGGTAGTTCTTACCAGGGGATTCTTATAATACAGCAGCCTCCGCTCCTGGGGATCCAGGGCAAACCATCTTTTCTTGAAAGGTTCTTTCTGCTGCAAAAGAGAGACTCTTACCAAGGTGGCAAAGCAGGGCACAGAGGTAGGGACCAGCTTAGGCCAAGCCTAGCCAGTGGCCACATACATCCCTTAGTTCTCAGCCCCTGGGCTTCCGTGGTCAGACCCCTGGTGCTTCTCCCAACCCTGGTCAGGCTCTCGCCCTCCAAGGCCCTGCCAATCCTCCAGGCCTCTGGCCCCTACCCTGCCCACTAGGCCCTGCTGCCTCCAGGGATGGCCTAGGGTTAGAAGGGACACTTCCCTCTTTTATAGGCTGTGGACAACTAAGTCTCAGAAAAAGGAAGCTGGGAAAATCAGAAGTGGCTACTGTTGGGAGAGGCTGACAGCGCCGGCCAGGGGCAAGTTCTAACCTAGGTCAGAAGAAAAGAGGCTCCTGCTCTGGGCAAGAGCCCTGGAGCAGGGCTGTGCCTGGCTGGCAAGGAAGGAAGCTTTGCAAACTGCACAGCTATCTTGCATCTCCTAAAACTTTTACTCTCTTTCTAATAATTATCACATAAACACATTAAACTTTAAAACAAATAAACTACAGTGCTGCCACTTCTGGAGACTTTTAGGGAGCATCTGTTTTTCCTCTCCTTGGCCCCTCTTCCACACTTCCCTGCTGCGATTGAAGGGGGTACCCCATCTGGCCAGGCTTTTGTCTCTTTTTTTTTTTTCCCCGCAGAGCCG
This sequence comes from Ctenomys sociabilis, assembly GCA_004027165.1. Taxonomy (NCBI): domain Eukaryota; kingdom Metazoa; phylum Chordata; class Mammalia; order Rodentia; family Ctenomyidae; genus Ctenomys; species Ctenomys sociabilis. The sequence goes on from PVKA01039040.1 coordinate 15,862, forward strand.
GGGATTGAACTCAGGTCCTTACACTAGAATTTTGGCTTTGAATTTGCCCCCTACCCCAGCTCAGCCTCCAGGGTCTGCTGCACAGTGGCACAGATAAGTGGGCACAAGTGGGCCCTGCGGCCCCCTCAGCAAGGGGGAGCCAGGCTGAGTTGGAGGCGGTGAGGTCATGATTGGGAGGTGGCACACAGGGATCTTGCTGCAGCCCAACAAGGTGCCTGTGTTCCCTCAGGCCAGGCACAGCCCCTGTCTCCCTTGGGCAGTGCTGGTGAGCATTGGGCACAGAGCACCATGGGTTATGGAACACCCTGAAGCTGTCTTCCGCAGGGAGTCCCTTCTCAACTCCACTGTCTTAAAGATGGGGTGGTTCCTTTTTTTTTGGGGGGGGGACCAGGGATTGAACTCAGGCCCTTGTGCTTGCCAGGGAAGCACTTATTCCACTGAGTCATCTCCCTGGCCCCTGGAATTGTTCCTTGAGTTCAGAGGAAAGGAGCTGGTGCTAAGGGGACAGAGTTTTCTGGGGAGAGGGAGACACTCCTGGGTTATGTGGAACACACACCTGCTAAGCCCTGGGTCTGCGGGCAGTGCCTCATTCGAAACTCTCAGTTGGGATACCTTCCCTTCTGTCCCTTTCCAGCCCTTCTTCCCCACTTCCTCACCTCCCAAATCCTGCCCCACTGGTGACAGATGGGACCAAGGCCAGGGTCACATGCGTCCCCCAAGGAGCAGTAGGATGTACCTTTGGACCAGTCTTTTCCATGTAGCCTTGTTTGAGATAGTTCCTGGTGATGAGGGGCACGAGCTGGGGGGAGAGACAGATGGCTGACCCCTCACTCACACATCACAGGGCAAGGTTCCCCCAAAGACCTGGGCTCCCAGACAAAGGGGAAGTGTGGAATGGGGAAGGGTGTATGTCCTCAGTGGCTGGGGTTATATTTGGGCCTGGCATCCGCTGGGATATCCCTATTTCAACAAAGCTGGGTGACAGCATCCCCAGTGCTTGCAGAGCTTACCCGAATGGCCAACTCATGGGTAAGGACTTGCTTTGAGGAGTCCTTTAGGCAAAGCTGTGAGGAGACCCTGCTGGCATCAGGGTGCATTGTCCCAGGCCTACTGTGTGACAGGCTGTGGGCACAACTCCCAGCCACCTTGGAAGTCTGAAAGGGGGAAGGCTGGGAGCCAGAAATGAAAATCTCTTCTCCCAAGATACATTAGAGAGGCTTCCTTCCTCGCCTGGCTGCTCCCTATTCTGAACCTGAGCCTGCACAGGGCTACTTTAGGCCCAGGGGAAGATGGGAAGGAGGGACCCAACCAGGGCAGAGTATTCATTACCGGACCACAGGCCACAGGGCTCATGGGATTCCCCAATGGCCAGTAGGTAACCATGGCCCCTACAGTCACAGACAGCAAGCACACAGAGGCTCCTTGAGGTGAGAGGGCCTGCCTTCTACTTCAGTGTCTGTGTGCCCTCCCCCTTCCCTCCCTCCATTCTTCCTTTCCCTCTGAGGATTGAACTGAAGGCCTAAAGAAGGCTGACCCAGCACTCCGCTGAGCTCTACTCCTAGCACTATGTGGATTCCTCATTAAAGGACCTCAGATTCACTGTCTCCCAGAATTTCTGGCATCTGAACCCTGTAGTCTGAGCCAGGCGAGGGTGACAGCCTGGCAAGGTGCATTGCATGGGGTGGGAGGAGCCTGGGGATAGAAGGTAATGATGGTCACAGGGGAGCAAGGGAATACTGAGGACATTGGCCAAAGGTCAAGTTCCTGCACACAAGTCAGCAAAGATGGGAAGCGGCCCAGGTTAAATAAGGCTGAGAATCTGGAAAGCTGTACTCTGTCCTCCCTTGTCTCCTCCCTCCTCATTGGCAGTCAGCCCTCTGGCCAGTGGGAGCCAGCAGGAACCAGTTCCAGGCTCTGAGTCAGCACAACAACCTAGATGACCTGACCTCCAGGGTTCTGACCTCAGCCTCTCTGGAGCTGAACCCAGGGAGCTGCAAAGGGCCAGGGAGATGGCTCCGTGGAATAAATGCTTCCATGGTAAGCACAAGAGCCCGAGTTCAATCCCCAGTTCCATTAAAAAAAAAAAGATGACATCCCAGAGAGTTGCAGGCTCCTTGCATCACCCTATCCCAGACACGGAGCTCCTTGCAGCCTGGGCACTGAGGGGCATTTAGGCTTTCAAGGAGCATCCAAAAAGTGTTTTAAAAAATTCCAGGATTAGCACAGCCTCTCTACCCCTATCACTTCAAAACTCTCCTAGAGGAGCCGAAAACAAGGATCAGAAGATGGCACCTCAGAAATGAAGCAACTGCCATCTTACCAAGATGAAACAGATGCTCAGAGAGGTACTGTGTGACCTGCAAGGGTCACACAGCAAGCAGGTGACAGTCATGTCCGGAAACAATCAAAATGAGATTCTCAGCTGCAATATTCCCAGGGCCATTGCAAGCAGACCTGCTCATGTTACCATTGTAATGGGAGGATCCCAAGACCTTGCAGAGACCAGAGACCACAGGGTACAGGAAAGAGTGCCTTCAGACCTGCCCTTCCCAGGACTCAGTTTCTCCTGAGTTTTTACTGGGAATAATCATTCCATCTAACTGCTTGCTGTAAATGGATTACAAAATAAAATGGGCTAAAAGTACTTTGTAAGCCGTATGTGGAAGTCATTTGAATAGGAGAAAAGGCCAGAAAAAGTTGCCCAAAAGCTGAGGCCCTTGACATGATCATCGTCACGTGTTCCAAAACTCCTCAGATATTGGAGGCCGCTTCACCCATAATCCTCCAGCTTGTCTTGCACCAAGCCTTTGGTCTCTCTTTGAGAGGCTCAGCCCCTAAATCTCAAGACCCTGTCTAGGCAAACAGAGTGTGGCCTAGAAGGCGGGGCCCACATCCAGCTCACCTCAGCCTCTGGGAGGTCAGGAAAGGCCATTTTTAGATATTGCAGACGGGCTGCTCGGAGGGCGTTGAACCAGTCCACAATCTCCTGGTGAGAAAAACCGCAAAGAACACAGACAGCTGGTGAGCCTGAGGTGGGGGCAGCTGACGCAGGCGGCGGAGTTAGGGTTGTGAGGTTTCGGGCTCATGTAGCCAGCACACGTCCACACTGCGGAGCTCCACCTAGGGCCATCCTGGGAGGGCTGTGTCACAGCCCAGGAGCCACCAAGCAAGCAGGAAGCCACGGAGAAGACTCAGGTGAGCTTCCTGGGAGGGACACACAGTGGCTCAGGATGTGGCTTTGCCTTTCTTCACTTTTCTTTTCCCTTCCTTCCTTCCTTTTTTCTTTTTTTTGGTATCGGGAACTGAACCCAGGGCCTTGCATATACTAGGCAAGCTCTCTATACACCCAGCCTACCCTGCATCTTTTTTTTTTTTTTTTTCCCCCGGTCCTTTTAAAGCAGGGCTTCACTGTGCAGTTCAGACTGGTTTTGAACTTACTATGTAACCCAAGCTGGCCTCAAACTTGAATCAATCCCCCTGCCTCAGCCTCCTGGGTGCTGGTATTACAGGCATGCACTACCACATCCAGCCTCCTACCCTAAATTCTTTTGCATGACTTGTTCTGCCCTCTGAACATCTGCCATAAGAGCCGTCTACACCTCTCGTACCTCCCGACTCCCAGCATAACCTCTTCCCCCTCCTGGGACTCCATTGCACACACACCTTCCACACACACACACACACACACACACACACACACACAATTTTGGAAAGTACAAGGGCTCAAACTCAGGGACATTCTACTGCTGAGCAACACTGCCAGCCCTTTCCATTTTTTCACTTAAGCAGGGTCTTGCTAAAAGTGCTCAGGCTGGCCTTCGACTTGCAATCTTCCTGCCTCAGCCCTCAGAGAACCCGGGACTACAGATGCGTACCACCACACCCAGCCAACACATACCTTTTACCT
>PVKA01039041.1:0-19767 GCA_004027165.1 Ctenomys sociabilis
CTCATACTCTACACCAGTATTGCTGTCCTACTCAGGTCCTTGACTCCATGAAGCTTACCCCCTCAGGCAGGCTGACAGAGAGCAGGTAAGAGCTAGACCCATTCCTCTCCCAATCCCTCTCCCTCCCAGACAAATATGTAGTATCATTTCCGAACCCCTCCCCCATGTCCCTTAGCCCCTAGTGTGACTGTGTTACAGGTGTCTGAGTGTCTGAGGAGAATGCTTGGGCGATCAGGTCAGGAAATAAAAGGAGACAACTGGAATCCATTTGTAGTTTATCCTTTCCTGGAGACTTTCCCCCAAAAGCAGGAGTGTTTGGTCCTAGAATATGTGACATTTGAGCAGTTCTTAAGGGTGACTGGGAGTTTTCCAGTTAGATAGGGGAAGGTGTTTGGGTAGAGCAAAGAATCTGTCCACACCTTTAGGGAACATTACTTCTAAGTTAATTAGAAAACATACCTTACATCTTCTAATTAAAATGAAACAAAAAGAAGTATGAACTGCAACGTCAAAAAAGCTAGGCTCTACCCACATTAAAAGTTCTGGCACTGCGAAGGCTAAGGCAGAAGGACTGCTAAGTTTGAGGCTAACCTGGGCTACATTGTTGAGTTCAATGTTTGAACTATATAGTAAAAGCCCCAACCCCCCCCCAAGAAAAAGCAAAAATCTTACATTAAAGAAGAAATAAGGATGAAATTTATAGACTACTTAGAATAAATGACATTAACAAAAATACTATGTGTATCAAAACCTATGGGATATGGCCATAGCAGTTCCAAAGAAAATTTTATAGTCTTACCTGGTCTTATTGGAGAACAAGACGGGTTGAATTAAATGAACTAATTATTCCATTCAAGAAGCTTAAAAAAAGGTAAAAGAAAATAGAATACTGTACAAACAGAAATTAAGAAATAGAAAAAATGATTTGTTACACAGCAATAGATAACTAACAGAGAAAACTAGGAATCAGTGAAAACATAATAACTTGGTAAAAATTTTTTTATCAGAAAACAAATACAGGGCCGGCAAGATAGCTCAGTAGATTAAAGCGCCTGCTTAGGCAGACACAGGGACCAAGTTCTTTCCCTAGTGTGCTGTGCCAGCTCTGTACCCCAGGGTGCACTGAAATATGATTGAGACTGGGCGCGGTGGTGTGTGCCTGTAATCTCAGCACTTGGAAGGCTGAAAACAGAAGGATCAGTAAAGAGTCAGATCTACATAGTGAGACCCTGTAAACCCAAAAACTACATGTTTTGCTAAATACAAAAGAAAGAAAGAAAGAAAGAAAGAAAGAAAGAAAGAAAGAAAGAAAGAAAGAAAGAAAGAAATCAAATATAACTGTGAATCGCTGCATGTATTTTAGGAAGAAAATAAGAGTAACTTCTATCACCATTATTTAGCCAATAAGTTTTCTAGACATTTTGTATTGCTTCTTGAGATAAAGTCACCTCAAACCTGTGTTCCTCCTGCCACAGCTTTCTAGAGTTGATCCTGTATCTGGGATTACATTACAGGTGTGTGCCATCATTCCAGGATTTCTGGATGTTTAAACCAGTGGGATTTTGAAAGGAAAACAGTGGCATTAATATTAGAAAGAGACTAGATGTGGTGGCACACACATGCAACCCCAGTGCTCTGGGAGGCTAAAGCAGGAAGACTGCATGTTCAGGCCCACTCTTGGCAATTTAACAACTTTGTGAGATACTGTCTCAAAGTTGAATATTTGTTTAAAAAATGGCCAGGGATGTAGCTCAGTGCACTGTCTCTGTGTTCAAATCCCTTGCAGCACCCCCTAAGAAAAGAAGAATCAGAATTAGTATTACTTTAAGATAATATGTATTCAAAGAGATGTCCTCATGAAAAGATGTAATAAGCCATTAGGCAGTCCTTAGGGTGTCCAGATGGCCCCTCTGTGACACCTCTCCATCTTCCCAATGGGTGACCACTGTCCTGCTTCTTTGGTTACTTTTGCTATCTTTACCATATGTCATTTTTTCTTACTAAAACAGTCTTGCTTTAGTTTTATATTTTTTGAAGTTTGAATAAATGAGTCCTATTGGAATTATAATAATCAAATAATTAAAATAGATAATAAGATAAATAAAATGAAAAATGATTACAGTTAATAAGAAAATTGAGTGGGATGGATAGAACAAAATAAGTATGCGTCCAAACCATTAGCTTCTCTGAATACCAACAATAAGTAGTTAAAAGACATAGTTGAGCTACATGTTGTAATCTCAGCTACCCAGGAGGTGAAGGCAGGAGCATCACAAGTTTGAGCTCAGTGTAGCAAGATCCATCTCAAAATCAAAATAAAGAGGGCTGAAGATGTAGCTCAGTGGTCGAGCACTTACTGAAGGCACAGTACCACATACAAGATCACTAGCTAAAACCAAGATAGCAGCAAAAAACTCCATAGAGTTCCTAAGCATTTATAAGAATTGTGAAATTTTTCTACTGAAAACTGAAAATTTCAGCAAAGGCTATGAGTATGTCAGTGCTCATGTCCTGTTCATGGTTAAGCAGGCTCAACATGTTTTTTAAGAAAAGATATTTACCTCAATTTGCTCAAAATGTTCAATGCATTTTATGTTCAAATTTCAGTGGGGCTGGGTGTGGTGGTTTGGGTAGGAAAATTTCAGGGCACCATCCTAGGCAACCTCATGAGACCCTATCTTTATATAAAAAATGAAAAGAGCTGGAGTATAGCTCAGTGGTAATGTGCCCCTGGGTTTGATTCTTAGTTACCACTATGCCATCAACACCAAAAAAGAGAGTATTTTATTTGGGAATTAAACAATTACATTTTAAAGTTCATTTGAAACAGTACATATCCATAAATTACTAAGAAAAATTTAAATAATAAGAATAATGAAGTACATGCCCTATTAGGTACAAAAACTTACCCTAAAGTTGCAGTAGTTACAAATGTTATATCCTCACAGAAATAGAGAAATACATAAGTAGAACAAAATAATTAAGGAACATATGCATATGTTGGCATGAGGAGTTAATTTATGATAAAGACATTTCAGATCAGTGAGGAGTCAGTAATTGCCTACCTATTTATGAAAAACCTTTAATTGAATGAATCTCTGCCTCATACAAAAACAAATACACCATCTCTGACAAAACTAAACAAAAAAGGGAAATATAAATGAAGGACCATTTTCTATTGGTGTATACAAAATAGTTAGGATAGCTATACAGGTACTTTCTCTTAATTCAATGAGAAGAAAGATTTGTGCTAATAGTGTTTAGACAGGATATCGTGTCTGCTTCTTGTACTATGAATAACCATTAGGAAGACAACAATATGTAATGTATTAATTATTAAAACTGTCCTACTAACCTGTTTTGAAACTGTCTCACTGCTATTTGTTTCTCAATAAAATTAATTAAAAATTATAAAAACATTCTTAAGTGAAATAAATCAGACCCTCTTGTGCAAAAAAATACAAAAAGGACGATTGTAAAAGTTCCACAAGAAAATCTGGAATATTCTTATAGTGATGAAGGCCTTTCAGAAGCCAAGCAAACTGTGAGGGTACATACTTGTGCAGCTACTCTAGAAGCTCAGGTAAGAGGGTTGTTTGAGCTCAGGAGTTTAAGGCCAGTCTGGACAATATAGTGAGATCCTACCTAAAAAAAAATCAACCAACAATTAACAAATCAAAACAGAAACCATAAAATAGAATAATTTTGGTGACATTAAAATTTAAAACTTCTATACTGAATGGGGTGAGAAGTCTGTGAAATCTCAGGACTCAGGAGGCTAAGTCAGGAGGGATAATATAATGAGACCTTGTCTCTGTGTAGATGTGAGGAAAGATACTCTGCACAAAGTTAAAACATAAACAATAGACCAGGAGATAGAATCTTTGCTATACAGATATCAGATAAAATTGTTAGTTTCTGTCTGTATCATCTCCCAGAAATCAATAAGAAAAGGACATACAGCCCATTTAAAATTGAGAGATAACATGATCCAACAATTCAGAAAAGAACTAGAAAGTTATTAAATAAATGAGAAAGGGTGGCTGCAGAGATAGCTCGGCATTCTAAGTGCCTGCCTGGCAAGCAGAAGGATCCAGGTTTGATCCCTGGAACCACATGCTGTGCCGGCCACATGCTGAGCTGGCCACTGAAACTGGGCAGGCTACCACTGAAACCAGCCAGGGAGGCGTGGCAGCCCATATGCCTGTAATCCAGGGGAGGTGGAGACAGGATGATCACTACATGTCTGAACTGCATAGTGAGACACTATCAAAGGAAGAAAGAAAGAAAGAGAGAGAGAGAGAGAGAGAGAGAGAGAGAGAGAGAGAGAGAGAGAGAAGGAGAGAGGGAGGGAGGGAGGGAGGGAGGAAGGAAGGAAGGAAGGAAGGAAGGAAGGAAGGAAGGAAGGAAGGAAGGAAGGAAGGAGAAAAGAAAAGAAAAAGGATGTTCAAGCTTCCTAACAGTTAATGAAAGGTAGCTAAAAGTAATGAAGCACCATTTTTATATTTTTTATTTTTTTAATAATTTTATTGAGAAACATAGCAATGAGATAGTTTCAAAACCAACTAGTAGGACAGTTTCAATAACTAATACATTACATATTGTTGTCTTACTGGTTATTCATAGTACAAGATGCAGACATGATAGCCTGTACACAAACACTACTAGTACAAATCTTTCTTCTCATTGAATTAAGAGAAAGTAGCTGTATATCTATCCTAACTAGTTTGAGTAAACAGATACAAAATGGCCTGAAGCACCATTTTTAGGTACTAAAATTAAAAAGATTTTGGGAGCTTGCGAAGAAACAACTCTCAGATACCTTTCTTAGAGTACACGTTGGTACTTTGTTTTTCCGAGACAGAATCTCCCTAGGTAGTTTAGGTTGGCCTTGAACTCACTCATGTAGCCTAGGCTGGCCTCAAACTCATGAATTCACTCCAATCCTCCTGATTGCTAGTGCTGGGATTACAAATGTGCACCACCACACCTAGCCCCAGTATAATTTTTTATTGGAGTCAATTTGTCAGTTATCACAAGAATCTTAGATGTGCATATTTTTCCAAGCTGAGAACTCTATCTTGAAACTAGATTTCTCTAAGGCTTTACACAGAGGAATGCCAACTTGGCCAGGCAGAGGCTTTTTCCTAAAACACCTCAACCCAAACTGCAAATGTAGGCCATATTGTATGGTTCTTTATCACATACCCTGGTAGAATGTCACTTTCAACCAACTCCTAATTGAAAAGTTACAAGATGTCTGCTTTTCAAAATGAAGGCAGAATTATATGAGTAGAAATAATTTTTATTTTTAGTCAGTCTGTAAAACTGTTAAAGCAATGGAAATAACTTTTATCTGTACTTTACATAAAATATGGATTCTTTAATCCCACTGAACTTTTAGGAAGCTATCTTTCCTTTTTTTTTTTTTTTTTTTGAGACAGGGTCTCACTATGCAGTTCAGGCTGGCCTTAAGCTCACTTTGTAGCTCAGGCTGGTCTCGAACTCACAACAATCCTCCTGCCTCAGCCTCCCGAGTGCTGGGATTACAGGCATGTGCCACCACGCCTGGCAGGAAGCTATCTTTCAACAGTACTTCCAGACATACACAGTGATACTCAGTGCAGCATAGCAAAAGAAATTTAAAAGCTAAATAGTCTTCAGTAGGGAGCAGCTTTTAGTCAATGATATACCCACACCATGGATTATTTGTAGTGGATACATATATATCATGGCCAGATCTCCAAAACTTGTTCTATTAAAAACAGCAAGTTACAACACAGAGCTGATATCATATACAATATGCATGATTCAGTTTTTACAACAATAACAAAAACATGTTATACAAACCCTTTCATGATTTCAAAATCACTGGCCTTTTTCCTTGGTCCCATGTCCCTACTTTTACTAACTCACCTTCCTTCCCTTTTATGCTTTTTCCTGTCCTCAACTATTCAGATCTTACCTTTCTTTCTTTCTTTCTTTCTTTCTTTCTTTCTTTCTTTCTTTCTTTCTTTCTTTCTTTCTTTCTTTCTTTCTTTCTCTCTCTTTCTCTTTTTCTTTTCTTTGGCAGAACCTGGGATTGAACTCAAGCCCTTGAGCTTGCCAGGGAAGCACTTATTCCACTGAGCCATCCCCATGGCCCTTGCTAGCTCAAATACCACCTCATTCACTCGATTAGTATTTTGTCTTGCCTGTGTTGGGTTAGGTGTTGTGCTGAACTTTGGTGGGATATTGGAATAAATTACATTTGTTTCTACTGTCTGATGGCTCAAGTCTAGAAGGGAGAGAGATGTGTAGACAGTGACAGCATAGTGTGGTTTGGGATGGAACACAATTAGACTCAGAAGGATGCTAGAGGAGGGGCATTTAACCCCATCTGGGAGTCATGGACACCTTCCAGCAGTAGGGGATATTTGTACTGAGGCTTGAAAACATAGTAGCTTTCTCTCACTTCCTCCTCCACCAGAAATGGTCTTTGTCCACTGTGGCTCTTCCAAGTAGGGTGACTTCATGGAGAAAGAAATGGTTGTCAATGTCTTTTTAAGTCCAAGTTCTTCCTTACAAATTCTGTGAGCTTGGTGCAAATCATTTAGTCTCTGAGCCTATTTCTTCATCTGTCTAATGGGGCTAATGCCTACTTACCTCTCAAGGCTGTTTTCAGGATTGGAAATGATACATGTAAAACTCTTGGATGACTATCAACTCTGAAGAGTAGGAACCATCCATATGTTGTTTTCCTCCTAGCTAAGTGTGTAGTATTGGGTTGGAGTTGAAAACTGTGTATGTCTCGGGATGGTTCTGGAACAAAGGATAGGCCTGACCATAGCAGGGCTTTGAGCTGAGGAGGTTGAGAGTAGTATGTGAGCTGGAGAGGGATATATCATATTATCATAAGAAAAGAGACAAGTGCCTAGTTTGGACATGAACAGTATGGGAGGAAAAATCAGAATAGCTAGTGTTGGAAAATGGAGCCTAGGTCAGGAGGTCTGAACTTTGTTCTTGATCATTTTCTTCTACTTATTCCATTTGCCAATCTGCAATCCAAAGCAGTGAGGATTAGTGGACCAGAACTAGCCTTAGCATCAGGGGTAATTTTAATCCCTAGTTGGATGACCTTGAGCAACTCACTTCACCCATCCTAAGTCTACTTTCTTGTCTGTTAAAAAGAACAGAATACTGCTAATGTCATAGAGTTCATTCACTGAAAAATAGATAGCTTACCCAGATTGATCAATTAAGAATACTCTCACTAAGTGCCTGGCACTTCATGGGCACTGAATGTAAAGGGCTATTACTAGGATTTATTTCAGGAGGCACGATTGGAGGGAGTACTGCTGTGGACAGGGCCTGTGCTAGGGAATGGTTCTTGTTCTAGGGAATAGAACTTATCCTTCATGAGGTCTCTGTTAGTTGGGGGACACTGAGAAGTGTAATGACAGAGGACAGCATGATGAGGGGGTGGCAGGAATGGAAGCCCAAAGAAAGGAATCTGGCCCAGTGCAAGTCAACTCAGACTACAAGCTCAATGCTAGAGAATAGCTAAGTATTAGTTATGGATAGAGTTAAGGATGAAGTGGGGAAGAGCATCCTAGGCTGAAGGAGCAGCATATGCAAAAGAACCTGGATGTTACTGGGTACAGGCAGAGGGTCTTAAGCTGGAGCTCCTGGGTCCCACATGGGCTTCAGGAGGCCAGTCAACCTTAGATTGGATGCAAAATGTTGCATGTGTATACCTGCATGTAGTTTTTTTGAGGGATGCTAGTTTATGATTTTTATGAACTATCCCTAAAAAGATTATTTTCCCCCCTAAAAACATTGAGAACCAGTGTTGTTGGTGGCAAGTGTCACATGAATGAATTCTAAATAGAGTAATTTGGCAAAATTCATGTTTTAGAAACATATTAGCAGTCAGTGTGTGAAGTGGGTTATATGCATAGAGAACAGCTGAAAAGCCTAATTTGGGGTACTGGCTTGGTCTCAGACATAATTACTAACTTTCATTATACTTCTGGTTCTTAGAGATCCCAAGTAAACCTGGAGACACTTATTTCCCATAGGAAGTACTAAAGGATATTTTTGATGAGAGGACTTCTGGTTTGTGAGTCATCCAGAGTTTTCTGGTGAAAGTATCATTTGAGGCAGTCATTCAAGGTCCATAAAGATCTGGAGAACTAATGATGAAGGCTGCTGGTACTGTGAGGGTCTCTAGAGAACCTGGAGATGAGAAAGGACAAAACAAAGCCTTTTGGGGGGCAGAGGTTAGCTATGCTTCAGGCAGATTTCTGGAGTGTTCAGGTTTGTTATTTTTTTCTTTGGGTAGACAGCTGGGAGCCATGAGCAGTTCTTGAGTAGGGAAAGTAGCATGATCAAATTAGCATTTTAGAAGGATGGGAGGCTAGGGAGGAGGCTGTTGGAATAATCCCAGAGAAAAGGAGGAGGGAAAGAGAGGAAAAGAGGAAGACAGGCAGAGGGAGCATGTGTGGAGAGAGGGGGGAAGAAAGGGGAGAGAGAGAGAGAGAGAGAGAGAGAGAGAGAGAGAGAGAGAGAGAGAGAGAGAGAGAGAGAGAGAGAGAATATGAATCAAAGGAAGGAGCAGTAGAGACACAGCAAAGGAGAAGAAGCTAGAGGTGTTTGGGCACAAGAGGACCAGAATCAGAGACTGTGGAGATAATGGAGGGATAGGGAGGAGGTAGGAGGTAGAGGTGATGGAAGATGGAGTTAATATTAAGTTGGTTCTGGGCATGGTGGCTCATGCCTGTAATCCCAGCACTCAGGAGGATGAGGCAGGAGAATCACTGGGAGTTTGAGGCCAGCGTGGGCTACAAAGTGAGCTCAAGGCTAGCCTGAACTGCATAATGAGACCTTGTCTCAAAAAGTCAAAAAAGAAAAATTAAGTTGGTGTGTTCAAGACCAGAAATGGATTCTTCACTCAATGAGTATTAATGAAGGACACTGTATTAGGCACTAGAGTTATAGCACTGAATAAAACACATAGCTGTCCCGATGGATCTTGCAGTAGGTGAAACAATCAATCAATCAATAAATGCATGTACGTATGTATGTGTCTGGTGTCTATGAGTGCCGAGAAGACAAAATGTTGGGGTATCTTTTTAAGAGTGTGGACCCCACTGGTAAGTTAGTAGCTGAGTGGAAACTTAAACAAGGTAAGGGAGTGAGCAGGTACACCTATCTGGGAGACGATGTTCCAGATATAAGGAATATGAAGTGCAAAGATCCTGTGGGAATAGTGTTTTTGGTACATTCAAGGAACAGCAGGGTAACCAGTGTGTTGGAGAAAGAAAGGGTGAACAAGAGGTGAAAGGAGTAGAAGATGAGGTAACAGCGACCACCTCTTTTAGAGCTAGTTAGCAGGTACTATCAGTGGAATTTATAGTGACTAACTTGCAGGATTTAGGCTGATTGCATTTCACTAAGGTAGGAAATATAGGAAGCTAGGTTTGCCATGATAAGATGCCAACATAGCAATCCTCTGAGATCTGAAAGGTTCTAAAGACCATCCTGGTAGACATGTCCATCAAGCAATGGGCTTGGTAGGGCTGGGGCCCCAGAGAGAGGTCCATGCTGGACATAAAGTTATACTTTAAGTTATAAAAGTGGACTGAGAGGACCAGAGCAGAGCTGGGGAAGGGGCACTATCACATAAGGAATGGGCAGAGGAAAGTTTGAGAGATTAGTTGGGGGAGTTAGAAGGAGGAGGAAAACCAGCTGGGAGTGGGCTGCCAGAAGTAGAGGAAGGAAGTGGCCATGCTGAGGAGGGCCTTATCAAAGCGTGTCAAATGTTGCAGTGGGGTGGGGGAGTTTATTGAGGGTGGAAGAGTTTATTGGATTTAACAATCAGGAGGGCCTGGGTGACCTTTCTAAGAACAGCTTCTATGCAGTGGTGGGTGCATGAGGCAGATTGCAGTGGGCTGAAGAACTTGTGGGAGGTACTGAAGCAGAGATGGCCACTGTAGACGAATTTCTCAAGAAGCTTAACTGTGAAGAAAATCGAGGGACAGAGGGGGATGTGGGGGCAGAGAGAGGGTTTTTATTCCCAGATGGAAGAGACTTGAGCTTCTATAAGTGAGAATAGGAAGGAGGCAACAGTGGGGGAGAGGTTGAAAATATGGGAAGGAGAGGGGTTGGTTGCTGTGGAGAGATGGGCTCCAGAGCTCTAGTGGAGAGACTGGCCTTAAATAGTATCAGGGCCCCATCTTTCTCACAGAGAAGGAAAGTGGTGCTGGTGGAGATAGAGGGGTGTTGAGGGGATTAGTGACAGAAATACTTCAGAAAGGTTCAAAGAAACCAACAGAGAACTCTGAACAAGGACATGCATGCTGGAGTAAGGAGGACACAATGAATTCTTGTGGCTGGGAGCCAGGGAGGACTTCCTGCAGGAAGCAGTATTTGACCAGGATCATTCAATTCAGACAGGATAACAGTAGACAAAAATCTGTGCAGAAAGACTATGTGAAGTGGAAGAAACATAATCTTCAGAGGCACAGAGGTATACAAAGGCTGGGTGTGCTGATGGAATAATGAAGCAGCTAGTTTGATGGAGGCTGGGCATGAGTGAGTAGGATAACGATGCCACCCACCAATAATCACAGACATAATGATAGTTTCTATGTTCTAGAAATCCAGCCTACCCTGTGGCAGGTGCTTTAACATACTTGAATTTATTTAATCCCTCCACATCCAGCAGGGTAAGTATTTCTTTATTTTGCAGATAAGGAAAATGAGTCTCAGCAAAGAAATGGATCCAAGGCTAGCCAGCTAGCAGAGAGTGGGGCTGGTATTGTAACCCAGGGCTGTCTGACTCTGGTCTGTCCAAGGCCATATGATGGAGGAGCCTTGAATGGCAAACTGAAGAGTCTGAACTTATCCAGGGGACAATCAAGAGCCAGGATGAGTGTCTGAGAAGAGGTTGGTGCTCAAAGGTGAACTTTAGGAAAGCTAATATGGACTAGGGAGGTAGGAAGAAAAAACAGGTGACTTCAATGTCAGAGGGAGAAAAGCAGCATGGCCTAACCTGAAAAAGAGAGTAGTGAGTAGTAGGACTGGACCATAATGTCACTTGTTCCTCATGACAGCCTTGAAAGGTATAGATTGTTCTTCTCCTTTTATAGATGAGGAAGGGAGACTCAAGTCCTGGTTCATGTGATTTGGCTGATTCAGTGAGTGTGTGGAACAATGTGTCAGAGGGAGCTCTGAGTCTGAAAAGGGTGTGTGTGTGCATGTGTGCATGTTCTTGTCTGTCTGTCCAATGGACAGCAGTGCCTTCCCCTGCCTGTCTGCTTTCCTCCCCATTTCTTCCCAATCCTTCCATGTCCTGGATTTCACATGTACTGTATCTTCTGAACCAAGGAGTCTGGAAATGGGTGTGGCTGTTTCCATGACTGTCACCAGAGAATCAGCTTTTTCACTTCCAAGGTACCTGGGCCCCTCCTAGCCCTATTGTATGTCCATCTACCCCATGAAACTGTAGTGATTGTCAGTATTCAGTCTGTTTCCTGGCACTGCTCAGCAGCACCCTGGGACAGCACTTATTCCGGCAATGACTGTCTCTGCAGTGGCTGCTTCTGTGTAGGCAGACAGCCACCTTGGGGATTAGATCCAGTTCTTGAGTAGTTAACAACAGTCCCTACCATGTTCCCATTGATATGTGTTCTAGGCCTCGCAACACAGGAGCCCCATTTTACAGACAAGGAAACTGAAGTGAGAGGGATAATAATGTTCCTGAGGGCGCATGGCCTAGAAGCACTTGCACAGCTGGGATTTGAAGCTGAGTCTTTTTTTTTTTTTTTTTTTTTTTTTTGGTGGAACCGGGGATTGAACTCAGGCCCTTGTGCTTGCCAGGGAAGTGCTTATTCTACTGAGCCATCTCCCCCTCCCCCATGAAGCCGGAGTCTTTTGGCTTTCAAAGCTGTGGGATTTCCACACTGCATTTGTAAGCATTTCCTATTTTCCTGACCATGGGAAATACAAATCTTTATCCTTCAAAAGCAGGGTAGATTTTTAGACATAATACCAAGTTCATCCAGAGATCCCGGTAGGATTAAGTGTGAGACCTAAAGTTCCAGAAACTTCAAGTTCAAATCCTAAATTCTATCACATGCCCAGCTGTGTGGCATAAGGTGAATTAGCTAACCTCTCTTAGCTTCAATTCCCTCATCTCTAAAATTCTACTTTGCTGAATTGTTGTAAGGGTTAAATGAGATGATGTATGCAAAGTGCCAGCATAGAGCAGATTGTTATTATTTATATTTAAATGATGGCTGGACATTTCTCAGACTCAGAAATGATGTTTACATGCCCTGGGGTAACCAAGACTGAATCTAGGTTGGGTGTGGGAGAGGGCTTCCCAGGAGGGGATGACCCACAGGCTCAGTGGAGCCTGAGTTGGGTGTAGCCCTGGATAATCTCTGTCATGCTGGCCTCCCAATCTGGACCTCACCTTAGTCCTGCCTCCTGGTTCTGGCCCTTCATGTGTCTCCCCCTGCTCTGCAAACTAATGCCTCTGCCTCTCTCTGTCACCCACTGCCTATGGCCTCTACCTTGCCCTTCCTGGCCCTAGGGAAGAGGAGGAGGAGGATGAGGAGGAGGAGGAGGAGGAGGAGACTGAGGAAGAAGAAGAGGAAGACGCTCACCAGTTCTGCTGTCCGGCCTCCGAGTGCAGTAGTCCCTCCTCTCGGTAACTGAGAGGACAAGGGCCATTTTCTATGCAGAAGCAAAAGCCTTAACCAGCCCCACCCTCCCCTGCGGATCCCCCATGGGACCCTTTCTTTCCCCTGCTTCAGGAACCAGATGGGCAAGCATCATGCCCCTTCCCTCCCCTACTTTCTTCTTGAAATTCCCACCCCCTCCCACTGCTGTCTCCCCTGGGCTCCAACTCCTGAATTAAACACAGCTGGAGCCCCAGGTCTGACTAAAATGTGGCAAAAGCCAAAAAAAAAAAAAAAGAGCTTGAAGCTTGGAACCCAAACCTTCCTGCACCCGCTCTCCCACTTCCCGGGCACCCTGGAGCCTGCCCCTCCTGGAGAGGTCTCCAAATGACATCCCAAGGACCTAACTCTGTCCTCTGTGAGCACAAACAGAGATGCAGGGTGTCCAGAGCTCAGAGGACCAGGCAGGGGGCAGTACCCAACCTACCTAGTTCCCATCATTTGTTCCCTTGCTGTGGCCGTAGCTGTCATTTTCTTCACTGCTTGAAGGCCTTGCCCCATGACCCCTGCCACTCCCATAGTGCTCTGTAAATATGATCAAGAGGAAAAGGCCTTTCAGAGTATGTGTTGCTGTGTACAAAAGAATTTCCATCAATAAAAGCTGATCTCTTCTCTCTGTCTGATGTATGTTCCACCTCACCCCACTTCCCTGTCCCCATCCCCACAAAGGCCTTGCCTTCTTTTCTGTGCAGGGTGGGAACAGGGGCTGGGAGAGCGCAGGGTTTGATTCATGGTATGGTCAATATTCAAGAAGCACTCAATAAATAAATGAACAAATGGCTTTCCGTTTGGGCATGCCTGTTGTCTTCTTTAGCCCAATAGCTCGAGATAGTATAAACTGGCTAACCTTGGACATGTCCCTTCAAATCTCTGATAATATAGAATGTCTATTTGGAAAATGGAAGGGGTTTGGATCTGAGAGTCTCTCAGAGCTCTTCCAGTCCTGACATTCTGTGAATTTGAGGCACTACAATCTGAAGAACAATAATTATGTGCATTTAAGATATGATTCTGGAACAAATTCCATGTGATTCTGTGATTTCTATTTCTACAATACTGTGATGTTTGGATGTTCCAATCCTGTGACTTTTTTAAGAGTTCATGATTCAAGTGCCTGCTTAGGCAAGCACAGGAACTAGAGTTTGATCCCTAGCACCGCATACCACACTGGCCCTGCCCGCATGCACACTGAGCTGGCCACCAAGACCGGGCATGGCGGTGCACGCCTGTAAACCCAGTGCTGGAAAGGCTGAAAACAGGAATCACTACAAGTCTGAGCTGCATAGGGAGACCCTGTACCAAATATATTTAAAAAATTCTGCTGACAGGCAGGCATGGTCACACATCCCTCCCAGCTACTTGGGAGGCTAAGGGAGGAAAATTACAAGTTCAAGGCCAGTCTGGGCAATTTAGCAAGAGCCTCTCTCAAAATAAAATTCAAAACAAATTCTGATGCTGTGATTTTATTATCCTGTAATGTTAAGATTCCTTGAGTCTATACTTCCAAGATTCTGATTCTATAACTTCAGTTATCTCTGAATCCAAGAGGGAGCCAATTCTCCCAGATAGAGTGATCCTAAGTATTCTCTGCAGCTAGCTGGATGCTAAACTCCTTGAAGGCTGCCAGCAGGAGAGTAGATGATTTATTGACTTGTTCTGTGTTAGGGGTCCAGGAAAGAGACCCCAAAGTGGGCTCAGACCCTGACTTTCCCTCTCTGAGCCTTACAGACACCTGAGTATACTCCTTGCTTTCTACTGTCTGTTATCTGTGTTACCTTGAGCAAGTCTTTTCTTCTTCTGAACTTTAGTTTCCTCTTGAGTACAATGAGAATATATCTACCTCTCTGGGTTGTCATGAAGATTAGCAAGAAAGAACACAGTGAGCCAAGCCTAGGGGCTAGTAGAGACTTTGTGATTGGTGGCTCTTGTTTTGGTTAATGCCCAGGAAAGAGTCCATCTTTTCTTTGTTTTCCTCTCTCCCTTCAATACCTTCATCCCTATAGTTCCTCTAGAGCCTTACCTCAATTCCCACCTCATTGCTTCACTCCCTCAACTCAGCTACTCATTATTTATTTCCTCTCTCCCTCTTCCCCACCCTACTCTTGTCCTCTTTTATTTATTTATTCCTCCTGAAATGATTGCTTGAGAGCCTCCTGGGTACAAGGCCTCAAGCTAAATACTGTAAGGGATCATAAGTAATAGTGGCTCTGTTCTCCATGAGCTCTCTATCTCGTGGGGGAGGTGAGAGATGTTCTGTAAAAGTAGGCTGGGTACAAGGGGTAAAAATGATTGAGCGGCTTTACTAATAAGCACAGTATGTTCCTGGCCCAAAGAGGAAGGACATGGTGGGGGGCTAGGCATGGGGTATTCAGGAGACCTTGCTAGAGGAAGAAAGGCAAGAGTTGATTGTTACGGGCTGGGAAATGTTTCACTGGGTGACAAGTGATGGAGAAGGCATTGCAGAAGACAGGGACCACACTGATGAAAGCCTGGTAGAGGTCTACAGGGTCAGCTTGGGAAATGATGAAGAAATTGCTTTCCACTGCATGTAAGTCTAGGTGTCCTGTGGTAGGGAATAGGAAATCATTCCAACCTTTATTTATTGAAGTGGAGTTAGAAGGAAGTTAGGGATCTACAAATGAAGGGAGATAGCAAGTCAAGATCAGATACCTATCATGGGTGCTGTGGTAATAGAAACTCTTGGGAAGGCAGCTAAATTGACTGAATAGAGCAGAGGGCCTATTTGGGGAGAAGAAGGTTGGTTTATATCTGTTTTTAGAGAAGTATTCTCCATGTGTCCATGCACCCATGCATATGCCCTTTTGTGAGGCTGTGAAGGTCTCATAGCTAGAGACTGTGAACTTGCTTGTGTGAGGTAGCAATTTTCTGTGCCTTATAGTTTCTATGTGTGTCTGCTGGATGTAATGGCAAGGTTGGATGTGAGTCACTTTTAAGTATGTGGGGCTATGACTTTTAGTCCAACAGTTGTTGGGTAGGATGATCACACACATATAGACACATGTGACTTCTACCTGTGGTGTTAGACCAAAATGGCTGCTAAGCAATGGATGTATACAGTGCCCTGGCCTGGACATGGCGGGGTCAACAGAGGTTAACCATGCCGGGCCACTGCCCTTGAAAACAGGCAAGGGACTGGGGAGTAGGGGACAAACATTTTTAAAGACAAGCAGATGCAAGTTAGCTGGTGATAAGAGCTACCATGATGTGGGTGTGGATGTGACAGGAGGCCCAGTCTACTCAGGGTTAAAGCAAGATAAAGATGAGCATGCCCAGTCCAGTCAAGTCCAAGGACAAAGGGGAGATGGAAGGGCATTCTAGGCAGAACAAAGAAAGCGTATCAGCACAAATATTAAAATGTGGGTCAATTTGCCATAGTCTAGGAGTCCAAGGAGCCTGCTGTTGGACCTTATGGGGCATGGTGGGAAGAAATAATTGTATTTTCTGAGGCTTCTGGGTAGGCAGCTGAATAGGGCAGAGGACCTATATGGTGAGAAGGTAGGTTTATATCTGTTCTGAGAGAAGTATTTTCCATGTGTCCATACACCCACGCAGATGCCCTTTTGTGAGGCTGTGAAGGTCTCACAGCAAGAGATTGTGAACTGCTGGGCTTCTGAGGGAATGTGATTATATGAAATTAATGGGACACTACTGACAAGTGTGAGGTCATGAGTTTGATTCCTGGTATCAAGAAAAAAAATGGGATACTGTTCCTAAGGATTCTTATCCTGGAGGACCCTGGGAAAGTCAGTCTGACTGTCTGGGCCTCAAACTGGATCTGTGGAATGGGATGTTTCATAAATCCTATTTTATATAGTTCTCACCAGCTCTACTGGGTCTACTATCCTTGGCTAGCCAAATCCTCAAGTCACTAAAGTCATAATCTTATATCTAACTTTAGTCTTTCCTCTTCCTCCTGAATGGCTTCCTCATTCACCCATTCCACAAATATTTATTCAGTGTGTCACTGTGGGAAGGGTCCTTAGGGACATGGAGAATGCAAGGACTGTACCTTGGAAAGGCTTCCCAGTGTCTGGAACAGGAAAGGCATGAGCTTTGGGTTCAGATACACTTTTGTTTTGCCATGGTGGGGATAGAAGCTAGGGCCTCACCCCTGCTAGGCAAGTGCACTGCCACTGAGCTATACCTCTAGCCTCATGTATTCAGATATATTTTTGTTTGAATATTGGCTCTACCACTGCTGAGCTCTGACTGGGCAAATTCCTCCATCTGTCTCTACATCAGTTTTATTTTCTGTGTTTTCTCCTTCAGAGAGAACAACCCAGACCTTGCACAACTGCTAGGTCTAGCAAAAAAGAGACACTCAATACCTGAGAACTCTTATTTTTAGGGCCATAAAGAAGAACCGTGATTCAAACAAAGGTCTTTGTGCTCCCAAATCCCGTGTTTACCTACCCAGTCAGCCCTTTAGCTGGCCGCCGTCTTTCCGTGCAGCCACAGTGCCAAGCCAGACTGGGCTCAGGATTGGAATCCCTGTAGCACTGGGATTGGGCAGCAGAAACAGCTTGCAAAAGAGCTGTTAGAAGAGAGGTGACTGCTGTCCCTCCACACACACATACCCCTGCCACCCGCTGCTGGCTCCAATCTCCTTACCCACTCTTGTTCCAGAGCCCCAAATCCCTGGCCCCATCTCAGTGTTCTGACCTCCTTGTCTTGTTTTCTTGTCTCTCACTTCCGGTCCCCCCTTTGAGCCTAAGTTGTCATGGGAATAGTCCTCGGCATCCCTTGCTTCCTCTTGCCCTTATCTTATGGTATCCATGGCAACAGCCCCCATTCATTTCCATGGCAACTGGATCCTGATCCCATCCCCTGCTGGCTGCCTGGCTCTGGGCAGTGCCAGTAAAGGGAAGGAGAAAGAGAAGATGTCCTACTAGAAGCTGCATTAAGGGAGGATCAGTGCCCTTCACCATAAGCAGACCAGTACCAGATCCCTAAGAATCATTTGTTCTGCTTCTCCCCATGTTAGAGCCTTGGCTCACAAGGTTCCATCACTCATCTCTGTTAGCTCCTCCTAGGCAAGACCAGTCCACCAGTGTCCTCCCCCTTAAAGGTAGCAGGAGGGTTGGCACAGTTTGGGGGTCTGATTGTCCATTATGCCCTTCACTAGCTTGTAGACTTTTGGCAGTCATTTTCCCTCTGGGAGTCTTTTTTCTTCCTCTGGAAAACAAGAATCCTAAGTCTTACCTCAAGTTTGCCATGTAGATTAAATAATGTGTGGAAAATGCCTGACATGGGGAAGGTGCGCAGTAAGTGTGAGTTTATTTTTATTCTGCTCAGCCACCCTCAAGCAGAAGGGATCTCTCTCCCGCACTCCCCCAGCACTTCCTCTGTTCCCAGCCCTGATAACTTTCCACTTCATACTGTGGTTATTTGTGTAACATGGCTTATATCCCTGCTTTGCAGAGGATGCTCTCATTTCCCCACAGAAGAGTCCAGCAGACAGTGCACATGGGCATTGGGATGTGTGTGTGTGTGTGTGTGTGTGTGTGTGTGTGTAGTCTATGTTTGTATCTATATATGGGTATATCTGTATGTATACAGGTATATAGTTGTGAGTTTGTGTGGTTTTGTTTTTAGATTTGTTGGCATTTAGCCAACAAATTTATTTTTGTTTTTGTACCTGTGTGTGTGTGTGTGTGTGTGTGTATGTGTGTGTGTGTGTGCATGTGTGTGTGTGTGTACATGCATGTGCTTTGCTTCTATTTGGGAGAAATCCAGAAAGAGAAGACTCTTTCTGAAGTCCAGGAATCCAAAGAGGAAATTGTATTTGTTCCATCCCTGCGCAGACGAGACTGAGGTATAAACAAGGAAAATGATACACTCATGCTCACACAGCTAGTAAATGACACCCAGGACCTGGACCTAGGCCTGCCCAGTTTCTTATTCTATAGTATATATTTGTGGTGGGGGAGAAGTGGGTGAGTGTTGGGAGGGGGGAGGAGAGAGACAGAGAGAGCGTTTTCTATGTCATTAGCCTCTCCAAGTGTTTGGGGGGATCTGATGAATTCCACATCCTCAGCTTCCATTTCTTCAGCAGTGTGTAATGTCAGAAGCAACCCCTCCAGCGTGCTTTTTTTAGGGGAGGCAGGCCTTCTCCTGGGAGGCTATGCTGACATCCTAATATCCCTGCCACTGTTCCCTTTGCAACCAGAATGTGGTGAGCTCTCAAAGGAAAAACTGCCCTCAAGTGGAGAGTTCAGAGCAGCAGAAAGCCAGGAAGAGCCAGGAGTTGGGAGAGGCAGTGAGATATCATGAGAAGACAGCTTGAGCCAGGCAGCAGTACATGCCTCTAGTTCCAGGAGGACTGTAGTGTGTGATGTCAGAAGTTTAGGCCCAGCCTAAGCAAGTTATTGAGACCGCCATCTCAAAATAAAGTAAAAAATAAATAAAAGGCTAAAGCTCAGTGCTCAAGCACTTCTTTAGCATGCATAAGATCCTCAGTGAAAGAAAGAAAGAAAGAAAGAAAGAAAGAAAGAAAGAAAGAAAGAAAGAAAGAAAGAAAGAAAGAAAGAAAGAAAGAAAGAAAGAGGCCTAGGATCTACAGTTTACATCCTGGCTTTCTCACTTCAGACCTGTGTGACCCTGAGTGAGTTTACATCACCTGTCTGAACCTCAGTGTCCTTATCTATAAAATGAGGCTGACAATACCTGCCTAGTAAATTGTGAGGATTCAGTGAGCTAATTGATACCCTTGGCCTAGGGACAGAGGTGACTATAGAGCACTACAGTGGCAAAGGCGAAGGGCCTGTAAGCCAGCCTGGTTGGAAGAGGTAGGCAGATGGGGAAGGTACATCTGAGCTAAATGTTGAAGGGTGAGCAAAAGGTAGCCAGGCAGGGGTTATGAGGCAAGGGCAGGCCACTGTGGCCATGGTGAACTAGCTGAAAGTTACCCTATGGATGGTGATTTCTATAAAACATGAATTAGGTTACATCTCTCCTCTATTGACCTCAATTAGAATAAATGTCAGTTTTATTTTTTTATTTTTTTTTCATTTATTTT
>PVKA01039042.1:0-19770 GCA_004027165.1 Ctenomys sociabilis
GGCGCATGCCTGTAATCCCAGCACTCAGGAGGCTGAGGCAGGAGGATTGTTGTGAGTTCAAGAGCAGCCTGAGCTACAAAATGAGCTTAAGGCCAGCCTGAACTGCATAGTGAGACCCTGTCTCAAAAAGACAAAAAAGAAAAACAAAATGAGGCGATAGAGGAATAAAATGCTCTTTTCTGCATCTCTTAATCAAAGCTGCTAGGGGGTCGGCGAGATAGCGGTCTAAAGCGCCTGCTTAGGCAAGCTTAGGCAGGAGCAGGGGACCGTGGTTCAATCCCCAGTAAATAAATAAATAAATAACAGCTGCCAAGATGAAAAATAAGTCATAAGTGAGAACCCAGTCAAAACATTAGCTAAGAAAAATACAGTATTATATATATATATATATATATATATATATATATATATATACACACACATATATGATAGTATACACTAATTTCTCTTAGTTCATTGAAAAGAAAGGCTCATGCTAATTTGTTTGGACAGTTAAATGCCTATATCTTGTGCTCTGAGTAACTAACTTAGAACTACACAGTGCATTAGCTGTTGTGATCCTGTCATCTTATTTTGAAATTTTTTCTCTTTAAAATAAAAGAAAAATATATTTAAAATAAAAAACACAATAGATGGCACATGAGGATAGATTCACTCAAGAATTAACTGATTGGCAATATGACCAGATTGGAAATTATCTTCAAAAGCATCAGGCAGCTGGTCATGGCGGTGCAAATCTGTAATCCCAGCACTCTGGAGGCTGAGGCAGAAGGATTGCTGTGAGTTTGAGCCCTGCCTTGGTTAGAAAATGAGTGCAAGGCCAGCCTGAACTACATAGTAAAACCCTATCTCAAAAAGACAAATTAAGGGGCCAGGGTGATGGCTCAGTAGAACAAGCACTTCCCTGGCAAGTGCCAGGGTCTGAATTTAGTCCTTGGTTCCTCCACAAAAAAAAAAAAAAGACAAATTAATAATTGCCTTTGTTTTTGCATGACTGACTTGCAAAAACAGTTGATTTGATCTTCAGAGCTCATCTTGAAATGGGGTATATAGAAATGTTAGATAGAAGTAACTTGCTAGTTTCTTGGGTTTTTTTTTGGTGGAATGGGGATTGAACTGAGGCCCTTGCACTTGCCAGGCAAGCAGTTTTTCCACTGAGCCATCCTCAAAGCCCCCCAAAAAGACAAATTAAGCTGGGTGTGATGACACACACCTATGATCCCGGCACTCAGGAGGCTGAGGCAGGAGGATCGTTGTAAATTCAAGCCCAGCCTGGGCTGCAGAGTAGGCTCAAGGCCAGCCTGAGCTACATAGCAAGACCCTGTCTCAAAAAGACAAAGCAAATGAAAGAAAAGATATTAAATATTTCAGTTACAGAGAAGTGAATGAACAGAGGCTGAAAGGACTCTTAGAATAACCAACAATAGAAATGAGAGGGGGGAATCCCACAGAGATATCAAGGTGAAGATGAAAACGCACAAAACAGAGGAACAAGAATGGGGCTGACACATTCTCGTCTCACCCGATAAAGCAAGTCCAGGAAGTAATAGCACTCAGGATTGAAAGAAAAGAACTCTTTCAGTGCAGAACCTTGAAGTCAGCCAAACTGTCCTTCAAACATGAGGTCATTATAAAAATACTCTTGGGTAAATAAATCCTCAGAAGGCAAGATGCACAAAGAGCCACACTGAAAGTACTCTAGGAGGAAATCCTTAAATAATAAAACAAACAAATCCAGGAAACCCTGCAGAGCTGTGAGAAGTCAGGGTGTGTAAATCTGGCTTTTGTGGAAGAGACGGAAATGTATTGAGTGCTTTTAGAGGGAGGGTTTTTACATACCTCATTCTTTTAAACCGATGGAAAGTGTAGAACCCCCTAAATGCCCCCAGATCCCTGACCAGGCTGGGGAGCGCTGGCCATGGCCAAGATCAGGGAGGGGAATCGCAAGACTACCTGGAACAGTTGCCTTCAAGGACCCAGGGCTGTCCTCCAGGTCCAGCGGTGCAGAGCTGATGGCTGTTACTCCAGTATCGCCAGTGGCATCTGGGGTCCTTTGACTCAGCGATAATAGAAACTGAAAGCCAGGCCAAGAGGTATGAGTGATATGCAAGGTTTGTGTGTTTGTTGGCTGTTTTTGTTTTTGTTTTTGGTGTTTTTGAGATAGCTTCTTGCTATGTAGTGCAGTCTGGCTTTGAACTCACGATGGAGCCCAGGCGGGCCTCAAACTCAGCGATCCTCCTGCGTCTCCCTTCCAAGTGTTGGAATTACAGGTGTGTGCTACCATACCCAGCAGGCAACTTTGCTTTTCATTGAGACGGAAGAGAGAGTAAGTTGGGGACTTGGGCTTGACGGGTAACACTGAATGGGATGCCACAGGGAGAGAGTCAGCTTTGCAAGGTCCTAAGGGAACGGGGCCAGCATTCATAGCATTGCTGAGAGGGCCTGATAGCTCACGTTCTCAGTCCTGGCCCTGGGAGGTGGCTGGGGACATGGCCTCTGTGGCATGATGACGCCTGTTCAGTTGGGGAGGTGACCTCAAGTGGAGGTGGTCCATCTACAGCAGCGAGCTGGAGTCAAAAGTGACTGCAAGTTTACGAACGTGACTGGAGGCTTCTAGGCACTGCACCGGGGAGTCCAGAAGAGGACATTGTAAAAAACAGTCATTGAAAGTCCTAGAAAATCCTGAAAATACCTTAGTCTTCTCTTGGTGTCTTTGGTCCTGCAGCGGGATGAGCCAGATTGGGCACATTGGAGGTTAATAAACCAGGCTGGAGATCAACATTCCAGTGATCCCTAGGCCTCCGTGCGGAGGGCGCAGGAACCTGGCCCACCAGGAACGCGTCATCCCGAGGGAGACAGGTACAGAGAGAAGGCAGAGTGGCCAGGCTTTGTTCTGTGAATGCAGGGGAGCATGCGTGGAGACTGGCCTGCTAGGTGCCGCTGTGGTATAACCACTTGCTTGATGGCTTCAGATGACAACTTGGTGTTTGCTCTTGTGCCAGTGTCAGAGGGGCCAACTGGGGGATCCTCACAGGGGGTCTTTGTTCTAGGGGCTCAGCTGCTGCAGGTGTCCAGTGCGGTCACTCAGACGGCTTCCCGTGTTGTGGCCCTCGCTTGGGACCTCAGCTGGCACTGTCAGCTAAAGCATCCACCCGAGGGCCCCGCCGCAGGGCTGGGCACCCTCTCAGCCTGGCAGGTGGTTCTGACAGGAACAGTCCCCGGGGTAAGGCTTCCGAGGGACAGAAAGCGAAGGCAGCCACTTAGGGGCAGTCCCCAGAACTGCCAGTGCCACCTGTGACATGTGCTGGTGGCCTTTGCAGGCGCAGGGCCCTCCTGGAGCCCGTGGGTGGAGTGGCCATTATGTTCCGCTGCAGAGGGCACGTGGGATGGGAGCCGTCTTTAGCCGCGACTGTTTCTACAGCTGGGAACCGCTGGTGTGCCGGGAGACAGGAAGCCGCTTGTTCTAAGGTTGGCAGGAGGCTTTGAGCAGGGGTGGGAGGCAAAGGCAGCTGACTCAGGTGCCCGCTTGAGCGGACTGTGTGTTGCCCAAAGCCTGGTCCTCCAAGCCTCACCCAGGCCCGAGAGAACGGCTAAGTAAGTGGCCCCTGGCATTAATGGTGATTATCTCCGCTGGTCACAGCAAGGGATGGGCCAGGAGCCACCAGGCCCAGTTGACGTTGGGGGAAGCAGCCTTGGAGAAACCATGAGGCCAGAAACGGACCCCGAGTCAAGCCCAGAGGCCCTCCTGTGTCTGCTCCACCCCTGCCAGTGCGTGGGGGAAGGGGGTGAAAGGACATTCTAGGGAAGAGGGCAGTGCCATTGGGGAAAGTGCAATGGTCCCCAGGGCCCAGGAGGAGAGAGTGAAGCCACTAGGATGGCAGGAGATGGGCAAGGGCCTCACTGGAACGGCCTCCATTCTCTCCACAGGGATAGAGCCCAAGGCCCCCACCCAGCTGGACTGGACCCCTCCCCAGGTCACCCCACTATGAAAAGTTGCTGCTAACCGGGTGCTGCTTGTGACGCGTCCACAGCCTTCGAGGCAGGGCTGGACCTGGAGCAGGGGCTCCTGAGGCCTGGCCCGGAGCTTACTCTGAACTTGGCCTCTTCCTCCTCCCCTTCTTCCTTTTCTTCCTCCTCCCCCTCCTCCTTCCTCCCCCTCCTCTTCCTCCCCCCACCCCTTGTGTCTGTCCCTCCCAGGCCCTGTGTTTGCTCAGAACCTGAGCCAGGGGCAGAGAGCACAGAAGTATTTACTTATGTCACTTCCAGCCACCCTCTGGAGGCCCCGGAGGGGGACGCCCTGAGAAGTTCCCTTATATAACCCCATGCACACAGCAGAAAGGAGAAAGAAGTACTTCTCCCATCATCTCTGACATATTTCAAAGCTGGATAGCTGGACACTTCCCTGCTCCCTCCCCCCCTCCCCTTCATGCCATCACTAACTTTAGTTTTGACTGCAGTACAGCTTGGGGGACTGGGGACATCTTTCTAGAGGTAAGGAGGGGAGGGAAATGAAATACGCTAAAAGATGCCGTGTGCCCACTGCCACCAGGAACTTTGTATTTATTATCTCATTTCTGAGCCAAGGATGTAGCTCAGCGGCACACATTTTGCCTGTCTGGCAAGTGCAACGTCCTGAGTTTGATTCCTGCTATGGAATGGAAGGGGCACAGAGAGGATAAGTAACTTTCCAAAGGCCACTCAGCAGAGCCAGGCCGGTCAGGCCCTGACATCTTAGTTTTCAGACATTTCGCTTTAAATCCGTAGCACAGGGATTCGTGAGAGAGGGGAACGTGTTAGCTTCATCAGTGCTTCTTGCATGACTCATCTCCACCCCTGCCTTCCCTGTTTCCTGGGCTGAGCTGGGCTGGGTCTCTCAGGACCCTATCCTCTCACCAGATCCTACACGTCTCTTCCTGGCGTTTCTGTACCATTGCCCCACACACGCCCCTGCAGATCTCCATAGCTAGAATGTAGGTTTTCCTTTCTCCACCTTACAAAATCCCAAGGAAAACTGCAGGACTCATCTATGGGGCACAGCAGTAAAAGCGCAGCGGTTGAAAGCTTGAACTCTGGCCAGGTGCATGGCACATGCCTGTACTCGCTGGTCCTCAGGAGGCTGAGGCAGGAGAACCGCCAGTTCGAGGCCTGCTGGCAACTTCAGCAACAATGTATCTCAGGGGCTAGGGAGATGACTCAGTGGGATAAGTGCTTCCCAGGCAAGCACAACGGCCTGATTTCAATCCCTGGTTCCACAAAAAAAAAAAAAAAAAAAAAAAAAACAACAATGTATCTCAAAGTATAAATAATGAGGTGTAGCTCAATGGTAGGGTGCCGGGCTGGCATGCGTGAGGGCTTAGTCCAGCAGAGCAGGGAAGGAGCCTGAATGCTGGAACATTCTGTGTAAGTTCTTCCACTTCCTCTGCCACTTTCCTTGACTGCAACTGTTAGCCACTTATTTCTTCTCTCAGAACTTTGGTTTCCTCACCTGTAAGGTGGAAATTAATGCTGTGTGGGTCCTGGATTCTTACAGGACACAAGGATAGAAGTAGGCTAAAACCGGGGAGATAGCTCAGTGGAATAAGCGCTTCCCTGGCAAGCACAAGGGCCTGAGTTCAATTTCCCTGGCAAGCACAAGGGCCTGAGTTCAATCCCTGGTTCTGCAAAAAAAAAACCAAAACAAATAGAAGTAGGCTATCCAAGTGAAAAGCTTATTTGTGAATCAGACTCTGAGCCAGATTCCCTGAATTCATACTCTACCTCACTCAGGGACCTTGGACCAGAGAGTCTCTTCCTGGGACTACTATGTAATTTATGTTTTTGTGCCAGGAATCAAACTCAGGACCTTGCGCTTGCCAGGCAGGTGCTTGTACTTCTGAGCTATCTCCCTGGCCCTGCTGTGTAAGTGCAGATAGTTATATGCACTCTGTTAGGACTGATTTGATATAATCAAGTGCAGTTCTTAATGTGTGTTTGGGGGGACGGTTAGGACCAAGCACATGCCAGCTGTTACTGTATTCCTGGGGTTCTCACCCCATAACCTGAGGTACACTGACCAGCCAGTGCCACACAAACGCTACCCCCACTGAGGACCCCTCTCTCCAAGCTCCACGGCACCCCCCGCTGTCCTGGGTTCAGGGTTGCACCTGCACCATGGTGAGAAGCACCCGTGCCACAGGCCAGCCCCGCTCCCGAGCACCCATCGCTCATTTGCATTCATTTATTCCATTCAGCAGCCACATCTTCATCCCTACAGTGGGCCTGAGAGTACGGGGCATTGGGGATTATAAGGTCAATGAAACTCTGCACAGCCCTACACTCAAGGCACTCGGAGTCCTGGGTGGGACACAGCCATCCGTCAGTGGAAGATGCCAGCGAGAGAGGAACACAGCACCGTCAGAGGGCACAGTGTGGGCACCGGCGTGACCCTGGGTCGAAGCATCAGGGGCTTCACTAGGGGAGGAAAGCGCCCCCGGCACATTCGGAGGCCCTGGGGCAGGGCTGGGAAGGACTGGCAGGGCTGAGCCGAGATACAGAAGACTGCAGGAGCTCCAGGCTCCAGACCCTGCACGGCCTCGCTGGCCAAGTGGAGTTCTAGTGTGAAGCAGACCCAAGGTTTTGACAGCTTCTTGAGGCTACATAGTGGGGAAGGTTTGCGAGAGAGAGAGGAGGTTTGCTGAGCAGGACCCAGGCCAGAGGAGACTGGAGCCTAGACCTGGGCAGGCGGGAAGGATGAGGGACCAAAGAAAATGTGTGAGAAATGATGATAAACCTAAAGGGGCTCTGTGACGGGGTGGTAGGCTGGTGACAGGCAGAGAGGTGGCTGCCACCAGGGACTTCCGGTCTGGATCCCGCTGCCTCCAGAGAAAGGCCTGCTAGGCAGTTTGGACTTGTATCAGCTTGAAGAGGTCATTGGAAATGTAGACAGAGACAGGCATGGGCAAATTAGTTTCTAGAAAGTTCTGTGGGCTAGCTGTGCAGATGGTAGGTTTTAAGTGGCAAGGGCTCTTCCATCCTCTCCCTTTGGATCAGCCAGTTCACTCCGAGCACACCAACCCTCCCGGCTGTGTTGTGAGTTGGAGGAGCGGTGGGCTGCCTGTCCCTAACTAGGAAGCTCCCTCCTAAGGTGACTGCCTCCAGCTGCTCCTGCCCAGGCAGCTGGGGTCCCTGGATGGGGCAGGCTTTGGCCAGGCTCTGTGTCTGCTGTGGTTTGTGGTTAAACAAATGATACAGGGCAGCGTGGCTGGGGAATGGTGCCCACTAGCCTGTGTGGTGACAGCCGGCCTGGCTGACGTCCCCACCCTAGGGTGACCTGTGGGCCCTCACGCTCAGCCCCTACTTCCCTGCCTGAGCCCCCTTCTTGCTCTTTCTCATGCTCCCTGGACCCCTGACTCACACCTGCCCATCTATTCCTACACCCTGAAGATCTCTTTTCCATTCCCACCAATGCTTTATAGGGGGCCAGGGTAGGCCTGGGAACCAGAGGACCAGGTGTAGATCCCACTCTGGCAGCTCTGTGACTTCAGATGAGTTCCTTGGCCTCTCTGAACCTGAGTGTCCTTCATATGAAGCAGAGTGGGTGTGATGAGGATTCAGTGGGGTGGTGAAAGTCAAGAGTTGGGCCCAGACTGTGCACCTGGGCTCCCAGCAGTGGGTGCACCTGGAGTCCACCTGCCTCCCACCTGTGCTCTGGGGTCATCGGCCCTGATTAAGGACTCAGTGCCCTGAGACTAGGAGTTTCCACACAAACACCCCGGGGCTTTGTGATGGAAGACACTGGGGGCTGGTGAACCTCAGAGACAGTGTCCAGGACGGGTCACACTCAGAGAGCTCGGAACCAGCGGGGCCACTAAGCGCAACAGATGAGACCTGTGAGACCTTAAGGGTCTCGAGGAGGTTTTAAATTTCTTTCAAAATGGGAGGGTACTTGTTAATACTTTTGATTTTTTTTCCTTCACATTGGAAACAAAGCAAGTGTAGAGGCCAGGAATGTGTGCTGTGGATCCCAGACGGTACAATGCGGTCCTGACCAGTTCTCCCTTCCTCCAGGTTTTTAGTTGGTCCTCGCAGTCCAGAGGAGGGCAAGGAGCACGGGTGCTTCTCTGTCCACAATAATGAGAGTCAGAGGTGGGATTTGGACCTAACTGCTGCTGTGTTCTCACACCATCCCC
The DNA here is from genome assembly GCA_004027165.1 of Ctenomys sociabilis. NCBI lineage: Eukaryota > Metazoa > Chordata > Mammalia > Rodentia > Ctenomyidae > Ctenomys > Ctenomys sociabilis. Next base: position 8,169 of record PVKA01039042.1, read on the forward strand.
GGCCTTTACGAGGCATTGCTTTCTCTAGCGGAGTCCCCAAGGCCAAAAGGGTATAAAGACTGAGGAGGAGCTGCTCCACTTCAGAGCAGAGGAAGCTGAGGCAGGGAGAGGAGCAGGAGGCCTCCGCCTCCCTTCATCCCCCTCCCCAGAGAGCTCCTGTCTTCCTTCTCTGTCCTCTGCCCAGGTTCCCAGCCCCAGGAGGATGCCCGGTTCTGTGCAGTGTCCATGTCCCACCTCACTAGCACACTGGGGGCTGGCGCTGTGCTGGGGGAGGAGAGCACAGGTCTGCCTGAAGCGTGGGTCCCCCGGACAGATGCCCCTCCATGTCTCAGGCCCGGCTGCGACCTTGGACAGCCAGGACTGCACCTCTGTGTGTCGTAGCTGCAGCCAGGCAAGGGCAGGAAGGAAGCCGTGGCGTCTGGAGTGGAGGGGTGGGAGGCAGGCAGGTCAGGGAGCAGGAGAGGGAGGGCCACGTCCTGCCCTGCACAGGGCCTCAGAGGCTCAGGGTGGAAGGGTCTGAGAGGGAAGTCCCTGGGTCCCAGCTGTCTGTTTTGTATGCTGCAGTCAGAACAAGTAGTTTATCCATGGTCACAGGGTAAGTAAGGGACAGGGTCAGGCCTGAGCTCCGGGCTCCTCAGCTGCAGCTGTGGTTCTTGGTTCTCATATTAGTAGTCCACCTCCTAGCAGGTAAGGTGATTGGGCCCGTAGACCAGGGCATTTAGATTTCAAGAAAGAATGCCACATGTTAATATTACAGGGCCAAGAGGGAGATAGCTCAGTGGTCTCGGCACCTGCCTGGCAAGCACAAGGACCTGAGTTCAATCCCTGGTACCACATGCCGTGCCGGCCACCAAAACCACATGTGGTGTGCAAGCCTATAATCCCAGGGAGGGAGGCTGAGACAGGACAATCACTATGAGTCCAAGCTGTGTAGTGAGACCCTATCTCAAAAGGAAAAAAAAAAAAAGATTATAGAGTATTATTGATCCCAGAACTCCAGAAATCTAAGGCAGGAGCATTGCAAGTTCAAACCCAGCCAAGGCAACTTAGTAATTTGAGGTAGACAAAGTCCTCAGTAAGGGCAAAACATGAACCCAAAGAATCAAAAGCCAGACCATCTGTATTAGGGGTAGACTCAGATTTGGGGGGATTACAAGCGCCCACCACGGGGCCAAGTTTGGCCTTGATTCTTAGCCAAATAAAACAAATAGGGTGCAGCCTAGGAGCACTGGTCGGGGTGACCCTAGGGCCGGGGTGATCGCAGGTGCAGGGTGATCACAGTCCGGGGAGGTCACAGGTCTCGGGTGATTGCTGGGGCTCGTCTGGCTTTGCATTGTTTCCTGTCCTCCCGTTGGCAGTTGCTTTGTCCACCCCTCCGCGTACACAGCTCAGTCACCTCTACATGGTCTTTAATGGGTGACAGATAGGAGACACCCAGAGCCCGAGGACAGGGAGAGCAGCAGGGCCAGGGGAGGTGCAGGCCAGGGGGGCAGGGAGGCTCCGCCCACTCGCGCCCGCTCGGAGCCGTGGTTCCCGGGAGCTGGCTGGGCTCTTGGGTTCCTGGCTGTTGCCCTTGCTCTGCAGCATCCCGCACCCCACCCTCACCCCTGCTGTGGCGGGCACAGGGTCAGGAGCTTGCTGGGGAGAGCGATTGCTCCAGAGCTTTCCCGGCTGAGGACGTTGGCACCTACCGTCACGCCTTCCCTTAGCGTGGCTCGGTGCACTGTCCGGCTGGGCTGTGTCCAGACCTCACGGCGAGGTCACAGCGTATTTGAGGTGACTGCTCTTCAGGCTTCATCTGAGTGTTAACCTTCTACAAAAAAAAAAAAAAAAAATTATTTCTAGAATTTTTACTATTAGGTAGTTGAACCTCCCGGAATAATCCAATTTCACCCACTTTTTCTCTTTTTATTTTTTTGTTCCACTTAGTGATACACTTTCTCAATACTCTTCTAACCCTTCTATGGATCCCTTCCTCTATACTGGTATTGGGGGTTAAACCCAGGGTCTTGGCAGTGAGCTACCTCCCCCACCCCTTTTTTTCTTTTGGAGACAGGGTCTTGCTGTGTAGCTCAGGGTGGCCTTGACCTTACTGTGTAGCCCAGGCTGGCCATGGACTCGCAGCAATCCTCCTGCCTCAGCCTCCCAAGTGCTGGGATTACAAGTGTGTGTCACCATGCCTGTCTCCTTTTTTTATTTTTTATCTTGAGACAAGGTCTTAATAAATTGTCCAGGCTGGGCTCAAGTGTACAGTCCTCTTGCCTAAACCTCCCAGTGGCTCCTTTGTCATATTTTGCATTTACTCAAGCATTCCTTTCTTTTAACGTCTTGTTCTTGTGCAGATTTATATCTCTAAGGATACTGAGTTTTTCTTTTGTTCTCTATATTGTCTGTGTTTTAAATACCGCCACTTGCTAGTTGATCTTGTTTGCTGTCTGTGCATTTTGTGTGTGGCTTTACCTTCCAGAGGTCTGCTGATATTTGGTGCTCTGTTCTTAAAGAGTTGTTTCTCTCAGTATAACACAAAGCAGAATCCATCCTCATGACCTGTGGCTTTGTTTCAGGGCAGGAGATTTGTTGTATCCGGTAACCCAGAGATTCCATTCCTAAGTTATAGCAGAGCCCGAGAGCTCCTGGGTGGAGTCAGAGGCTCTGTGTCTGTAGGGATAGAGACCCAACTAACCAGCTGGCTAGAGCTGGACTGGACACTCCAGGAGGGGCCGGGCTACTGAGACATCCTGGAGATCTGACCTGGGTGGCCTCCTACGCTCTTGGCAGAGAAGGGACTTGGGAAGGAAAAGTTGAGAATGGTTATGAGTTAAGTGGGAAAACGGATTAAGTGTCTATGGCAGGGGACAGAATCCTGGCTGGAGCGGCCATGGGAAGTTCTCATCCCTCAGGGGAGGGTGGATGGCAGATGGGCTGGAGGGGAGGTGGTAGGCAGGTGCTGCGGAGCTCACGGAATCAGCTTGGTCGGCCAGGAAGGAATCTGCCTACCCAGTTCCTCCTGAGGCTCGTGTCCGCACACTGCTCGAGCCGACCAGGGACCCAGGCCTTTCCCTCTGCTCTTGCCACAGAGCTTCTCCTGGCTCTCTGGCTGCCTGATACACTTGTGTTCTCTTTGGCTCTTGTGTGTCTGAGCTCAGGCAGTGTAGGGGAGGCAGGAGTCGGTGAGGAGTATCAGCCTTGGGGTGAGAGGCAGAGGCGTCCAAGCCTTGTGCAGTGGGCTCCCGAAGGTGTCCACTTCCCAACCCCAGAGCCTGGGACTTAGTTTGCAAGGCAGAGAGACTTCATAGGGATTATGTGACCCTATGCTCGAGTTTAGTCTTTAACCCACCTGTGTTAAGATGTCACTCCTTCACTCATTCCCCACTCTTGTTCTTTCCCACCCTTGTTGAGTTGTTGTAAATATAAAAAGGGTAAGAAGAAAATACAACTATTTGCAAAGAGGGATCCTGCAACTTCTTTGTCAACAACCACCATTCTGTTGTGGTTGCCACGGAAACCAAGAAGGTATTTAAGCAGAGACAAAACAAAGAAGGAGGCTGGGTGTGTTTCTGATCTGTAAGGATCAGGTCACACTTTCAGACGCTGGCTTTAATAAGCTCTCTTTATTCCAATTTTCAGTCTGACACGAAACTCTCAGTTTGAGAACCACAGATCCCTTGTGAGAAGAGGTGGGAGGTCAGAGAGAGGAGGTGCTGCACAGCTGGTTTGGGGATGGGGGAAGGAGCCAAGAGTCATGGGACCAGGGCATCTTGCAGAGGCTGAGAGAAGAGTCTATTCTAGCTTTGCATTATTCTAGCAGACACTGTAAACAAGGGGATGTTCATTAGGGCCAGCAAGGTAGCTCAGAGGACTAAGCACCTGCTTTTGTAAGTGCAGGACCAGGGTTCGATCCCCAGCCCCGTACCCTGTGCTGGCTCCGCCCCTGGGGCATGCTGAGCTGGGGACCAAGTCCAGCTGTGGTGGTACAGGCTGTGATCTCAGCTCTAGGGAGGCTGCAAACAGGAAGATCACTATGAGTCCAATCTGCGCAGTGAGGCCCTGTACCAAATACATAGAAAAAGGAAGTTATCCACTACCCCAGAAAGCTACTTCTGGCTGGCTGGGCTGGATCAGCATGAATCAAGACACAGGAGCCACCCATGTGCTATACACAAGGAACATATCTAATTAAACAAGAAATTCACAGACTGAAAGTCAAAGATGAGAAACAATACTTCATGAAACAGGAACCCAGAAAAAAAGCGGGGGTAGCTCTTCTGTTTAAAGACACAGTGGACTTCAAGCCAAGACTGATTTTGAGAGAGATAAAGAAAGTCACTGCATCTTTGTAAAGGGAACAACCTGAGAGAAAGAGTTAACAATCATGAATACATATGCAACAAATACCAGTGTGCCAGATTATATAAAACAAGCATCAGTGAGCCTGAGAAACCCATAAAGACTACTACAGATGTATTAGGGGATCTCAATACCTCACTATCACAAAAGTCCAGATCAGCTAAACAACAACAAAAAAAAATCAACAAGCTGGGCGTGGTGGCGCAGGCCTGTAATCCCAGCACTCAGGAGGCTGAGGCAGGAGGATTGTTGTGAGTTCGAGACCAGCCTGAGCTACAAAGTGAGCTTAAGGCCAGCCTGAACTGCATAGTGAGACCCTGTCTCAAAAAGACCAAAAAAAAAAAAAAAAAAAAAAATCAACAATAAAATATTAGAGGTGAGCCAAGTTTTTTTCGGGGAGCTGAACCAGGAATCAAACTCAAGACTTTGCACTTGCCAGGCATCTGCTGTGCCACTGAGCTATATCCCAGGCCAGAACCAGACTTTTGGACAAAAGTGGACTTTGTTCTGCACTACGACATCAGCATATGCATTCTTCCTGGGACAGACTCCAAAACAGACCGCATACTAGCTCGTAGAGCACGATTAAGCAAATGCCAAGGGATTGCAATCATGCATATTATCAGACCACAGTGCATTGAGATCGGAGTGTTGGAAACAGATAGAAATTAAGTAGCACCCTCCTCAACAACCAGTGGATCACAGATGAAATTAAAGAAGAAATTAGACAGTTTTTACAGTTAAATGCGAATGACCATACATTGCACCAGAACTTACGGGCCACAATGAAAGCAGTTCTGGGAGGGAAATTTATAGTTGCGAGTACCCGTATCAGGAAACAATGCAAGTGCAAATAAACAACCTCATGGTGAACCTCTGACTTCTAGAGAAAGAAGAGTAGGCTAAGCCAAAAGGTCATACAGGAGAGGAAATTATACAGATTAGAGCAGAAATTGACACATTGGAGACCAAGAAAACAATACACATCAGCAGTGAATCCAAGAGCCGGTTCATGGAAAGTTTCAATAAAATTGACACAGCCTTATCCAAAAAAGGAAAGAAAAGGCTCAAATCCCCACAATCAGGAATGAAAGGGGTGAAATTACAACAGACCCTGCAGAAATCTAGATGATCACCTACACCTACTTTGAAAACTTGTATTCTAATAAGATGGAAGATACAAAGAAATGGACAGAGTCCTAGATACATAGGAATTACTGAAGCGGAATCAGAAAGATATAAAGGGGCCACGGAGATAGCTCGGCAGTCTAAGCACCTGCATGGAGAGCACAAGGACCCAGGTTCAATTCCCTGACCACGCTGCTGAATTCTACAAGAAATTTAGAGGGGCCGGGGAGATGGCTCAGTGGAATAAGTGCTTCCCTGGCGAGCAGAAGGGTCTGAATTCAATTCCGGGTTCCACAAAAAAAAAAAAAAAGAAATTTAGAGAAGACCTAACACTGCTACTTCTCAAACTCTTTAATGAAATTGAAAGGGAAGCAGTACTTCCAAATTCATTCCTAGAAGGAAGAATTATGCTGATACCAAAACTGGAGAAGGACCCAACTAAGAAAGAGAATTACCGTCCAGTCTCCCTAATGAACAAAAATCCTCAATAAGATCCTGGGAAACAATGTAGCAAATCCTCAAGAAGGTTGGTCATATGCATGACCAAGTGGGATTCATCCCAGGAATGCAGGGATGAATGTTCAATGTACATAAGTCAATAAATGTAATATGCCGTATTAACAAAGTCAAGGACAAATCTTGTGATCATGAGGCTGTAAAAGCTTTTCACAAAGTCCAGCACCAATTCATGATCTAAAAAAAAAAAATCTGCAGAAAATTGGAAAAATTGGCCTTTATTTCAATCTGATAAGAGCCATCTGTGACAAACCCACAACCAACATCATACAAAATGGACAAAAATCTTAAAGCTTTCTCTTTAAAATCAGGAACAAGACGAGGATGGCCACTTCACTCTTATTCAACCTAGTCCTAGAAACTCTAGCCAGAGCAATTAGATCAGGGAAAGAAATAAAAAAGGAATAAGGATAGAAAAGAAAAAAGGAAAAACTCCACTAAAAAAACCCTGCTACTTTGCACAAAAAAAAAAAAACAACCTGCTAGATTTAATAAGCAATCAGTAGTGCAGCTGTACACAAAGGTGAATATTCAAAAGCCAGTAGTCTGCCTCTGCACAAATGACGAACTCACTGGAAGAGAAATTAGGGAAACACTTCTCACAATAGAAAATGAAATACCTAGGAATCAGTCTAACCAAGGGTGTAAAAGACCTCTACAGGGAGAACTACAGTACTCTGAGAAATGAGATTGAAGTGGCTATCAGAAAATGAGAGCTATCCCTTCTCTTGGGTAGGAAGAACCAATACAGTGAAAATGGCCACGCCTCCAGCGTGTCGCACAGGTGTAATGCACGTCCAGGCAGAATGCTAGTAGCATGTTTCACTGAATTAGGGAAAAAGTCCTAAAATTCACTTAGAATGAATGGGAGAAACTTGAAAAAGAAAGGGAAGCTAGGAGGCGGGGATGGAGGAAAGGAAAGGAAAGGAAAGGAAAGGAAAGGAAAGGAAAGGAAAGGAAAGGAAAGGAAAGGAAAGGAAAGGAAAGGAAAGGAAAGGAAAGGAAAGGAAAGGAAAGGAAAGGGGAAACAGAGCAAGACAGGCAGATAGTTACGCGATGAATTTCTCTTAGTTCATTGAAAAGCAAGGTTTGTGTTAATATTGTTTTGTTTTGTTTTGTTTTTTATCTTTTTGAGACAGGGTCTCACTATGCAGTTCAGGCTGGCCTTAAGCTCACTTTGTAGCTCAGGCTGGTCCCGAACTCACAACAATCCTCCTGCCTCAGCCTCCCCAGTGCTAGGATTACAGGCATGCGCCACCACGCCTGGCTTTGTGTTAATATTGTTTGGACAATTAAATGCCTATATCTTGTGTTCTGAGTAATTAATCTAGAGATAACAGTACTCAATGTGTTAACCATTGTTACCCTCCTATTATCTTGTTTTGAAATATTTTCTTTAAAAAAAAAATCAATCAAAACATAACAACAACAGAAAAAAAATTAGCTCATCACTTCCTGAGTCCAGTCCCCAGAACTGGCTTTTCTTCTTCCAGGAAGAAAAATAATGATTTTTATGGTCATTTCCTTCTCGTCTTCGTTGTCAGTTGTCTGTACACACATGCAAGGGCAGCCTGCACATCTTCTCAGAGGCAAGGCCTACAGAACTTCAGAACAGGCCTAACAGCTTTACTCATGGTTCTCAACCAGGGGAAGTACTGTTTCCCGGGAGACGTTTGGGAGCACCTGAAGATATTTTTGGTGGTCCCAACTGGCAGGTACTGGGAGGAGGCCCACGACAAGGGCCGTCTGTCCTGAGTGTCACCGGAGCCATGCTTGAGAAACCCAGCCATTCAGAAGCCCATTCTGAGGCCTTGAAACTCCTGGGCTTAGCATATGAACAGGAAAAAGAGCAGCAGGTGAAGTCCTTCCTTCACAGGCTGCGGCCCCTCATGGGCTCCCGGGCCTGCTCTTTCCTCCCCAAGGCCCTCCACTTGTTGCTGGACGTGGGGCCAATCAGTTGGCCTCTCTGAGCCTCTGCTTCCTAACAGCAAAATGGCGGCCAGAGGAGTATTGAAACAGTGCTTCATGAACCCTTAAACGTGCGCTCCCTTTCCTTCTTTACCATGGGCAGGAATCATTATGCCCTGTTACACTCACCAAAACACAGAAGCTCTCTACTCTGGGGTTTCCTGTCCATCCCCGCCCCAGAGCTGTGGGACATCAGCAGAAGCCCCCTGAAACTCATAAGGCCTCTTGGAACTCTTGAGAGCTGGGCCTGTGACTGAGGGGCCAACGCCGGAGGCCGCATGGAAGCCCAGCCCACGGCCCAGTTCTCCTCAGTCCAGCCAAGGCACTAGGCACAATCTGCCTGTGACCTCTGTCGCCCGGGACTTCTGTTTATAGCACAGAACACAGGTCCCATCGCATCTTCAGGTCTTGGTGTGGAAGCTTCTGAGTCCCAGTTCCTTGCAACGTAGGCCACAAAATTCAGAGAAGCCGGGATCTCTAAGTCACCATGAAGCAGGGCGGGGCAATACTCTCCTGTGGATCTAGTGGGATGGCTCTGTGATCAGACCTCTGTGCTCAGGGCTGCACGAGGCGTGGGGAGGAGAAGGAGGAGGTCCAGTAAACGCGGACTGAAGGACAGCTTCTGGAAGGAGCTGATTCCGTTTCTCATCTTCTCTGAGCTCTAGAATGTTCTCCGTGCTGCCAAGTTGGGAGAGCCCTGGTTGACTGAACAAGGTGCAGAGGAGCAGGTAGCAGGACGGATGTGTCGCTGTGAGTGGGTGGATATGGGAGGTTAAAGGAACAAATGGATTCACGGAACAGGAAATGTGCCTCCTGGACTCAGCCAAACAAGAAACACATACTGGCATGTAATTGTGTACAGCCTTCTTGCGAGGGGAACAGGGCTGGATTCAGAGCTCCATTGGATGTTGGGCCTGGTGGTACGCACTCGCAATCCCAGCATACGGGAGGCTGAGGCAGGAGGGTTGCCATGAGTTCCAGGCCATCCTAGGCTACATAGTGTGTTGAAGGCCTCCCTGAGCTACACAAAGATCCTGTATAAACAAGCAAACAAAAAAAAATCTCAAAGCAACCAAGCAAACAGACAAAATAACCAGAGCCCATCTTTGGGAGTTTTGAGACCTAGCAGCACAGAGCCCTTGAAGACAGCACGGATGGGGTGGGAACAGAGAACGGGGTAAGTGGCCGTTAGGACTCGGGCAACTTGAACTACTGGGCGCCCAACAGAATGTGTAGAGGTGCATTCCTAGGGGCTCCCCTGGCACCGGTACCAATCAGATCCCTCCATGTGCTTCTCCCGGGTTATTCTGGTCTCGACTGCCTTCCGGGAGGTGCTCACACTGACTTCCCATGAGTCCCTGTTTACAAGGAAGGATAAGCTTTTGGGATGCCCTGGTTCTTCAGTTAAACTATGAATGGCTGCTCTGTGCACCAGAACCACGAGTTGGAAGGGAGCTTAGGCATGATCTTCCAATGGGTCACTTCGAGTCTGAGCTGCATAGTAAGACCCTGTACCAAATAATAAAAAAGTAAGATTATCACCAAATGGGGTCCTTTTGGACACAAAACCCAAAGTCCGAGAGAAAACAGATGACATTTCAAATTACACCACCTCGCAGTGGAAGTGGGGGGCCCTCTTCTAGCCCCCTCCCTGTGAGCCTATGCGTCCCCATCTCCATATTTCAATGCTCAAGCAGGTAAGAGTCCAGGAGAAGCAAGGAGGACCTGGACTGGAGACGGAGAGGGCACAAGGGGCTGGGAGTGGACAGTGGCCCCGCCCCCTGCATTCCAGCGCCCTGCCGGGCAGGTGGTGTCCTCATTGATTCTCCCAACCCCACAACACAGCACCTGTGAGCCCCACACTGAAGCTGGGAACCCTGAGCCTGCTGAAGTGTCTCAGGAAGCCTGTCAGGGATTCGAACCCAGGTCTCTTTGATCCCAGAGCCTGCGCTGAGTCTTGAGTTACTCAACAGGGTGCAGGGTTAAAAAGGAGAGCAGGCGTCTTTCTCAGGAGCCACCTTGGAGGATCTGGGATCGCTCTCCCAAGCCCAAATAAACAGGGTCAAGACGGACAAGGACAGATGCAAAGTCCTGCCCTGCGTTTCCAGAGGTCACTCAGGCGAGTGCAGAGTGGGAGCCTAAGGGGTTGGACTCGTCAGGATAAGTACTGTCACAGGTCACTCTTTCTGCTGCTGCTATCACTGCAACTTCAGTTTCCATAGCATTGTAGGTTGTGAAGCTCCTCCCCTGGCCCATGGTAGGGCTCTGACTGAAAGGGTGGGGGTCGACGGCAGGTCTGTGAACAGTGCCGAGGCTGCTGGTGAACTGTTTTCTTTTAGTGGCCCCGTGGAATAGTAACAGATTTTGTGTCCAGCCACTAAGCTAAATATACAGCGTGTTCTTCACATTTAATTCTCTGCAACAAACCTCAGTGGCTGTGACTAGTATTCTACTTTACAGGTCAGAAAGCCAAAAAAATAAAACAAAAAGTTGGCCAATGCCACACGGCAAGTAAGTAGCAGAACCCAGCCTAAGGACTGAGGCATAGCAAGATAAATGCCATTCTGAGTGTTTCAGGTTCCCTTAGAGGCACGAGTCTACTTTTGTAGACCAGAGTTAAGGTAGATGTTAAAACGCGGAGGAAAGAGAGATGCCATCGCCGTATGGACTGTTTGGAGGACCTGAGGATATTTACCCCAGAAAAGAAAATTGTCAAAGGACCTCCAGTGGCTGTTTGCAGAGGCAGAAAGTTCCTCTCCTTGCAAGTTTGAGTGTTTGCTAACCTGCAACCTACTGCTGTCGCCACCTACTGGTGGAAGTGAGCATTGTGCTCTGAGATGGACTACCTGAGGGCCAGGTTTGAATTCAACCCTTATACCCCACGGATGAAGAGGACAAGGACCCACGGATGGAAACTCCCATCTCTCAGGTGACTGCCGGAAGCCAGTCCCCATGTCTTAGTACTTCAAGGGCTTTCTTTTTTATGTAGTACAGAAATGCATTTTATTATCAAGCTTTCTGAGAATCTTTGCAAAAAGAGGGATGTAGCAAAAATATAAAAATTGAACAGTGTCAATATAGGCTACTTTGTACGTTATCAGATGTTTCTTTTTTTAATTTTGTGCATTTGGTACAGGGTCTTATTATGCAGCTTGGACTTGTAATGATCCTCCTATTTTCAGCCTCCCGAGCGCTGGAATTACAGGTGGGCACCACCATGCCCAGTCTTGGTGGCCAGCTCAGTGAGCCCTGGGGGCAGGGCTGGCTTGGCATATTGGTACTGGGGATCAAACCTGGGTCCTCATAAGTGATTCCCTGGCAAGCACAAGGGCCTGAGTTCAATCCCCTGTTCTGCAAAAACAAAAAACCCGATCCTTCCATTTGCCTAAGCAGGTGCTTAGACAGTTGAGCTTTCTCCACGGCCCTTCAAATGTTTCCAGTAAGCATTTTTTTGTTTGTTTGTTTTTTCAGAGAGGGTCTCACTGTGTGGTTCAGCCTAGCCTTGAACTCACTGGGTAGCCCAGCCTGGAGATCCTCCTGCTTCTGCCTCCCAAGTGCTGGGACTGCAGGCCTATGGCACCACACCTCGGGTCACAATTTTTTTTTTTTTTTTTTTTTTTTTTTTTTTTTTTTTTTTTTTTTT